>VYZX01013329.1:90221-118015 GCA_013401335.1 Brachypteracias leptosomus
CACAACCTACTATCAAGCACATTCCAAACAAAAGGAACGTAAAAAAAAAAGAAAGAAAAAAGAAAAAGGCAGAAGTATTTGGCAATTGGCAGTTTATATTATTATTTAAGCCTCCTTGATTTTATGGCTGGATTACCTTCTATCTCCATTCCACAGTTGTGACTCTTGTATTACTAAGAGTCATGCAGGCATCACACAAAGGCAGCACTGGTTTGTTATTCTGTAACTCTATCTGGATAACCAGGGAGATTTTTATTTTTAAAAGATCCTGCCAGAACTTTTTATATTTTTTTTCAACTGTTTGTTAAATGAGTATGTAGCCAGGAAAATGGGACACAGAGGCAGCAAGATGGATGTGACCTGCACACGTGTTTTTCTCACAAGAAAACAAGTGTAATGCATGTTTAACAAAAGAGAGTAGCTTCAAGGTTACATTATATAATGGAGCCATATGTAAACTCTTGAATACACAGCACTCCAGGCAGGTACATTACAAAGAGGAAACACTCTTCTTCATGGGAGAAAGGAGCAAATTTCTTCTTGGAACATGGCTTGAGAGCTGCTCCTGGATGCCACCACAGCTGGTCAGCCCTGCAAGCTTTGCTCACATGAGCATCACATCAGGCAGTCCGTGGGTTAAGGAGCCAGAGCGGCCACTGTAGTTTCTCTGCACATCCCATTGATGTTGGTTGGACATCACTAAATGAAAAGCAAATGTGCAGGAAACCCAGTGACTAATACATGTATTTAAGCCAAAAAATACTAGTGTATCAAGCCAATGACAAAGCACAGCAGCTGCAGCCTTAACAGGAAAGCAGGTTTTGTTTTATATGGCTAGGTTTTACTAGCATCAGAATGAACAGAAGTTGTTTCACAGAATACTGTCAGAATAGAAATCAAATATGAATAGAGCTGTGTGAAACCTGGACATGTATTTTTAGGTGCACACACCCACACACATATGCAGCCTGAAGAGTTCATTCCCCTCATCTGATACAATCAGGGATGCCTCCTGCGGGAACATGAGCCCAGGCATGCTTCTAACCCAATTTGCCTGTGCCACCTCTAATTTAACTACATTCTATATCATCTAACAGCTTGGAAAGTTTTTTTTCCAGTGACTTTTTCTTTCCTCCACATTCTCACAATGCTATTCAGTTTCTTTTAGCAAAACAGTAATTACCACAGCAGACTAAACCTTAAGTTCTGCAGTTCAGTGCTCAGTACCAAAAGTGGGAAAGACTGAAGCAATTAAGCTAGGGGAGCAGTCTCCCCAAAATACTAGTTCTTATTTAGTTTTTCCCACATAGGCTTAAGGCTTAAACCATGACCTAAGATCCCTTCAGCAAAATATCAATATGGAATCGCTGCATTCACTTGCAATTACTTGATGGTAGCTTAACTACACATCCATCTCATAAATAGATCTTACGTTAAGAGGCAGGTATCCAGAGTGCTTTTCACAACTAAGACAACACAGTTTTCCAGTTTCAAGGTTATTCACGTCAGCCACAGTATCTGCTTCCAAAATTAAACCTGAACAGCTACACCTGGCTCTTTAGAGAGTGTTTCCAATCTCCATATCACACCTCATCTCTTGAGCCATGGCAGATTGCTTTGCCTTTTTTAAGTCCAGATTGCCTTCATCATTCTTTCATATCCTTCCTAAGCTTCTCTGTGGTAATATGCAAAGGCTGAAAAATCACGCTGTAAGCATATGGAGCAAGGTTTGCTAAAATGCATAATTAGATGATTAGTCAGACTGTCGAAAACCTTATGCAGGAAGCCAGGATGGGAGGCTCCCTTCCTTGCAATGGGGTTTCAGAGATGGATGGTTCAGTCCCCTTTGCCTGGTGCTTCTGTATTGCATTCTCCCCTACAGAAGCCCTTCTGGTATTTCTCAGGCACCAGAGGTCATATTTCCATTAACAGAGTCAGCCAGAAGCAAAGGACTGAGCACTCGGCCCCCTGTTCACCCCCACCAGCAAGGCCCCACACAGCACACAGCCGTTCCCAAAATGGCTCCTGCAGGAGATGCTGCAATGCAGGAGCATTTCCAAGGTCAACAAAGTGAAGAGGGCTTCCATTTTACAAGGTGACACGTCACACTCCCCACACCTTAGTACAGCAGTCTTCAAAACAACTGCATCAAAGCTTCATTTTAACTGACACTGAAAACCTGTTTTCACTGAGCCCTTAAGACGATGACAGTGAGTCTCTCCATAAAGACCCGGTGTAAGAAACTAGTCAAGAGAAGAAGGGGGAAAGAAGAACCCACACTGTTAGCTGTCTGGTATTTATTACTTTTTAATACAGAGAAGTCACAACAAAATATTATGTAACAACACACGCAAATGGTATCATAACCAATTATTTTAATTTCATCAACATTCATTTGCTATGTACATATTCTTCCATTTGCAAAAGTGCAATCCAAGAATGTCTCAACAAGAAACCTTTATGGAAAAGTTTATTTTTGAGGGGTTTTCTCACCAGTGGCCTTACAACAACATGTTTGTCCTCAGTTACCTGGTACAGCAAAATGAACTGCGGAGGAGGGGGAGAGAGAAAGAAATTGGGTTAGATGCCTCCCTTGTAGGAATATTCCCTATTTTCCCAACTAAATTAGTTACGAATACACTGCTCACTACTGGAGATGTTAATGCAAATAGACTATAGGATAGTCTATGGGCTGGCTATAAAACACTGTAGTTTTAATGACTCTGCAGCATTAGACAGAATGAGAATTTCAGGCTGTTCACCTTCGTAGATGTCAAATTACACATCAGCATGTAAAAGATGTCTATTGTGTTAGTTACGGTTATCAAAATTTACTTTTAAACATCCTACTGATGGATGAATTTGTTTTTACACATCCAAAATATGAAGTCTATCTAAATGCAAGCCTCTCCTATGGAAAACAGAGTTAACTACTGGAAAGAAAGCATTTGCACATGCAACTCCTATTACTATCACGAGGAGTATCGTGCACTTAAGAAGAGTAGAACGACCCTCCAAATCCAGAAGACTGTATTCTCATGTACAAAACATATTTCAGGCATAATTTAATCTGACCACAGGCCAAATTAAAGAGATCACACAGCATCAGAAAAAATAAAAGGTAATGAAGAATAAACTTTAGCCAAACAAGCAAAGCAAGCAGCTCCCTAGCTAGGGAAATAATTTCCCTTTTCACACATTTAAAAGCTCAAAGACTACTTTCAGTGCTCATCAAGACATAAAGCAAACCAGCTGCAGTCTAGTTTAGCCTCTGAAGTAGCCATTAGGTCCCAAAGAAGTTACCTCGGCCTTTGTACTTCTGCAAAGCCCAGCTGAAACTCCCATGGCTAAAGGGTCAGCCTGACTGCTTAAATGGAATCTGATGCATGTTATAGAAAATACCGCATTTTGCAGTAGCCCAAGACCAGTTTTCAGTACCAGCAAGAAGCAGGGAAAGCATTCTCTACAAATTAGAGACAATTTACTTTCGAGTGAAAGTTCAGAGGAATCTTTCTGTACCTCAGCTGGTTTCCATTTAGGATCATTTTTAGAGTGCTACAAGGGCTGCTAGCCTCCAGTTGAGAGTTGTGTTCTGCAAGAAAATAGGCGTTTCCTCAAGAAGTAGATAAGACTCACTTAGCAGCAGAATTAAAAGGAAAAGCTGATGGAAAACTAAATTGTTTTCTTGGATAGATTTGTATGTAACTCCTTGTCACTGTTAAGACTTTAATTATGCTTTCCCCTTCCTATTTTCTCAGTCTGCTGCATTCTTAGTTTTGACTTGAATATACCGCACAACCTTTCATACAAATGTGTTTTTAAAGCTGGCTAAGTTCCCTTTTTCCATGTCTACTCATTCTCGATTGTCACACATACATGTCTGGAGAGGCATCTAAGTACTTAAAGAGGATTATAAATAAAGATACTCTAAGGAAAGCAAATGAACAAGTATTTAGAAGGACTCCAGATCCCACTTCTCCCCTACAATATGTGTTGTACAGTGTCACCTGCCCCCACTGAGTGCATGAAAAAGTGGGTACACAACGCCATGTATCCTATGTGTAAATTAACACGGCATGAGTGACTGGCACTCGAGACCAAACACTACAGTAACAGACGTATCCTTTAATTCTTCTCATTACAGGAGCTTTGTTTTTGCTGTGTGATTTCAGGCTGCTGGAACAGTCTAGCCATTTTCTACCTGGTCTGGTTCTCATAGCACTGCTAGGCAACACAACTCCAAACCTTGTTAGCTATCCTAACTTCATCAGGTTGCTCAATGCATCATCAAAGCTGAAGGGCTCATCTTCCTTGACGAGTTAATTCAAATTATAATCTGTTTGTTCTCTATAAGGGAAGTCTACGCTAACCAGGTTTTATCTGCTAAACACCTTCTTCCAGCCCAGGTATGCCTAAGGCTGGAAGAAGGGGCTCCTGCTCCTATGGGCAATGGTTACAGTTCTGGTTCCACTGCAACTGTGCTTGGTGTAACTTGGGTTTGTGGTAGCCACACCAGGACAGTGCTAGAAGTCTCTTCAAGTCCTTCCCATAATTCTCCTTAAAAAGAAAACAGGTTTTCTCAAAACTGTCACAAATAGGGAACAACTGCACAAAATCCCAAGGATGAGCTGCAGACCCAAAACCAAGTCCTGGAGTGAGGACAGAAGGAGGGGAGTGCCAG
This sequence comes from Brachypteracias leptosomus, assembly GCA_013401335.1. Classification (NCBI taxonomy): domain Eukaryota; kingdom Metazoa; phylum Chordata; class Aves; order Coraciiformes; family Brachypteraciidae; genus Brachypteracias; species Brachypteracias leptosomus. The sequence goes on from VYZX01013329.1 coordinate 94,903, forward strand.
TCATGAAGGCCACCATAGCCTGCTAACATCATTGTTCAGACCAGCAGTGGATCACCAGCGTAACTGTACAAGATAGACAATCCAGATGTGAAAACCATTAATGTGAGTTAGCAGGCTTCTAAGGACATTACTACTCGAGTTAGCAATAAGTTATCTGTGCCAACATAAGCCCTCTGTGCAGCTTGAGTATTATTCAAAGAGTGGTTAGTGCTAAAAGGAGCTAATTCTGCAGTGAAGACAGCCAGAAATATAAAATTGTGAGACTGGCATTTTTATGCACAAAGAAACATGGATATTCAGTTCAAGTTTTATGTGCACATTAATTTCTTAGCTTAGCAGAAGGAATAATTCTCAGTCTAGCATATGAAACATTTTTTTGGCTTCTGGCTTTTTTGTTTTCTTTCCCAGGGTGGCAGAGTATCAGGGACATTTTCAAGATCATGATTTCAGCAGATACAGTCTTTTAAAAGATTCTAATTTGGAGAAACAGAAGAAGAAACAAAAAGTAATCCTACTCTGTAAAGAGAAACAAAACCCACACCTCTCAAGTGGACAAACACTATGGACTATGGAGAAAAGCAAAAAAAACCCCCAAACCTCCCCTAAATCTCAATTGGCTTGAGAAATCAAGCAAAAGATTAATGACCTACTTAAAATTTAAGGAAGGGAGATATGGGAACAAAGCAACAACAACTGTCTCCAGGGCCAAGTCCTCTGATACAAATTCACAACTTACTGCATAGTCTATAATGTACAGCACAGAGGCATGTAGAAAGTAAACACACCAAGTTTTCTTTCTTAAAAAGTCTCCAACTTTTTAGATCCTGAACTTAAAGCAATTTTGAAATTTTTTAAAAGTGATGCCATGTTTCATATTCAGTACCTCTCAGCTCTTACAGGTCTGACAGCCCAGATCCCACCTCATGGTCGGTCCTCCATCCACACACACCAGTCCTCAGTAGGCAGCAAAGCCTCAGCCCCAGGAGACGCATACAAACACACTCCCATTCAGCTCAGCCTGTTACTTCCCTAAAATGTCTGTGAAGAAACACCTTTAAATAAAGCATTTTAAGATCTCCCACTTGTTTTGGTATGAACAGATGATCTGGCTGGGCACACGACAGCCCTGGTGGAAGCAACACTATTGCTGTACGGTCCATCAGCGAGGTCAACGCACATCAACACACACAGCAGGAAGACACTATGCCAAAAAAAAATATATTCATTTCTAGATTGCATTTGCTGGCATACATTTACATTCACTTGTCACAATACCTTAGTTTACCCCATCTTGGGAAATCTGAAAGAAAGCCTGCTGAGGTGACTGGCAGTGCGGCCAGCTCCTGTGCCCACGGGAACCGATGAGGAAAGCTGAAGGAATTCAACAGTAACAGGACGGTTTCTTTCCAAGGATTTCCCATTTCCACCAAGCTGGAGGGACAACCACCTTGCACAATTACTTACTTTTCAACTGGACATATTTCTCTCTTCTGTGTGTCTCCCCACACTCCTCCTATAAACTATATTACAATTATACAAAAAATAAAACCAAATCATTTTTAGCTGAACTTTACCCCACATTTGGGATATATCAAAGGCCATTAAATTGGCTTGCCTCCAACCTTCACAGAGATCTTGTCAGGAGGATTCTGGTTTTAACAACATGTATATACACATATTAATATGTACACAGACAAAGAAGCTGCTCTTTCAGTTAGAAAAGAAATTAAATTCCATCACAGAATGAATCCTATAAAAAGATATGTAATAAAGTTGAAATACCCATAAAATAGCTATAACTAAAGCAAAGCTTTCGTCAATAAGCCTCCAAAACTTTAAATGAAGAAAATGGCTTCACGAAGTGGTAGTCTAGATTTCCACAGTGAGGACACTGCTGGACGTTGCTGTATTCAGAGAAATACTGCATGCCAATCCGTACATCTATTACTGGCTTCCCACAGTGCTTACAGTTCAGTCGAGCCTGTAAAAAACACAGAAACAAACAAAAAAGCCCTTTTGAAATAAGCAAACTCGCCTCATCTCCTTACCTCTGAAGAAGAGAGGGGTCACATATAGCTCCCTGCCCTGCCCTCCCCAGCAAGAGAAGGGGTAAGTCATGAAACTGGAAGCAATGGGATCTGCTGGTAAGGACGTTCCTCACCCAGACTGGTAGCTCACAAGCACACACAGTTGTTTTTCATATGAAATACTACCACCAAATTCTGGAGAGTAGGTTACCTCCCACTCTGACTGACAGGAATTTTGACATTTATATATGCAAATGATTTTTTTGCATTACTTAATTTCTGAACCAACTCCTCAGTCCCCAGCACAAGAAGTGCTGTCTCAATAAATTATTAATGAAGCCCTGAAGCAAAAAGAGAATTTTTACATTTGTGCCATGCAATTCAACCATTTAGGTTGACGTTTGAACATGATCTGCCTATAAAATGTATCATCACTTCGATCTTTTGGTTTAACTCCTACTTTATCAGCATGGTGTGGTATTGAATCACTTTAAATATCTATTTAAACATTTATAACACATATCAGGTTATACAAACTAAAGATCACTTCAAGCACAAACTATTCTACAAAATCCAACTAAGAAAGTACCAACATTAGCTGGGTGGATATGAGAAACAACTAAAGGTCAAGGGTGAGGGCAGGCAGAGCTATTAATGTTCAGCAGTAACAAAAACCAAAGTCTTCAGAAGAAATCTATCTGAGAAACCCAGACCAGCTGATGCAAAGAAAGCAACAAGCAGTGTGAAAGCTCAGCATGCTGTTTGAAACACTCAAGAGAAGCAGAAGGGATTAGAGACCATAAAGGAGTTTAACAGTAAAGGTGGCAAATGAGCAGTGCTGGCCTGAGCTGCACTGTGGCTTAACCTCACAGCCCAATACACCAATGAGAGCTTCAGCTCTTCACTGAAAAGAACAAAAAATTATTTCCTATAGCTATTTTGATTTAAGGACTTTTTCTGGGATGAGGAAGAAATTATTAAAGTACTATTACTGTTGAGACAAGACCCAAAGAGAAACAAACCACCAGCTCCAAGGCCATGTGCATTGTTTGAAAAGCAGAAACTCCAAGAAATACAATCTAGCAGGGTACAGATTTGTACAATTTTCTTAACCAAAGCATTGCTTTCCCCCTTGCTACTGCCCAGCACATCAGCGAGGTGCTAGTAACCTCACAGCAGCTGCAGTTCATCATCCTACATCCACATTTGTGATGTATAATTAAATATTTTGAGATAAGGTATGAAATCATTCAAAATAAAATCAGCAAGGCAATTTGGACTTAAAGTATCTACCATATATAAGTGTCATTCCTTTGTATGCACGGAATCATCTGTAACCATCATGGTGAAATAACGCATATTATCTGGCAATCACCGTCACTGCAGCTAATGATTTCACAGTCAGTTCTATTACTTACCATGTACTGTCACACTGTCCATTAATCACATAATTAAGGCTCTTGTATAATGAGACCTTAATTCTTGTCTTGTACATTCAACACAAGCAATTCAGATTTAAATTTGCTGGCTTTTACAGAGCAAGCAAATCAGTATCAGTGTTTTATCTTTAAAAGTCCCTATTTTTTCAAAAAAGTTACAATCTCAAGAGGCACCGAATTTGGAGGTAATAACTCTGCCTTTAGTTATAATTGTTATCAATGTCATTTTAACCAGTAGCAGCAACACCATCTGCCTTTTGAGCAACACATTTTGATAAACATGTCACATTTAAAATAAAATGCCATTGCACATATTGACAAACCTGTACTTTAGATTGCTCTTAAGCACACGTCATGAAGTGATCACGCTTTGCGGGAGTCTATCTCTGCAAGGTTCCTGTCCTAACCCAGTAACAACACTCACGTGTCCTAAGGTAACAGCTCACTCCTGAGCATCCTGAGAGGAACACTGAGCTATTCCCAGACAATTGCTTTTTCCGTGGATGTCTACCCCTATCTGCACAGAAGTAGTGCTCCGCTCATTGCATCGACAACTCTGTTGGATGCTGATGATCCTGCTGCCTCAGGCACGTGCCTACTCTGGAGTAACCCCAGGCCATGGATCCTTCTCACTCAAGGTATAGATTAGGTGAGCATTTAATGAAAACTAAGCTGCCTCAGGCCACGGTGGAGTACCCTCATCAGAGCCAGTTGCAGCAAAGATTAATGAGAGCTGGGTAATCCCCAAGCACAAAGATGCTTTAGACCTTTCCGTTCCCTTGGCTTTTTTTACTACAATTATCTTACGATAAAACACAACTCAAGCAATTAAAAGAAACCTAAATAGATGAAACATCTTCCCTAAACATGCAATTGTTATTAAAATTTTATCTGGTGCCAAACATACTTGCTAATGACCATCGCAAGCATGAGATTTAATTGTGAATGCATTTAAAGGGTCTTTATTTAAAAATGTATGTATTAGCCACTGACCATTGCATTGGCTTTTGTCTAGCTAAGGGCTGTTGTGCCTCGCAAGTTAAAACAAAGGGACAGGGACTCACGTCAGCTTTCTTGTATTGCACTCACAGGTACAGGCTAGAAAAGGAGGATGGAAGAAGGGAAGGGAGAAGAGATACACAAACCTTGGCTTTATTTATCATCAGTTGGAATTTCACCTTATGAGTCTTGTTTACATATGGTACTAACCTGACAACAGGGAGATGCTGCCAGAATATCGTAGGTATACATGGTTCCCAGCTGATGCCAGCTTCCATCCCATCGGGACTTGCACTTAATGCAGATAATTTTGTGAACTCCTTCTAAGCAGTCTACACAAACAGCATAGAGGTGCATAAGCCTTCCTGTGGACAGGAAAGAGACTTCTTAAGACGACTAGAACAGAAGATTAAAACAGACATTTCCTGCAATGTGTGACCTGCCCTTTGGTGATACAAATCACACCTCATTAAAATATTTTCTTTGGGGTTTTTGGTTTTTGTTTTTTTTAAAAAGGGTAAAAAATGTTTCTGTATGGGAAATACGTAAGGCTTGACTGAAGCTATTTTCCATGGATGCAAAACTCAGGAATTAGTCATCATCCTGCCCACCCTTCCTCCCTGTTTGCTGGTAGGCCTTAGCAGAATATTTTATAAAAGGAGTTCTTGAAGCTCCATGAACAGATGCCAGGTTAAGCAATATCATCAGCTGCACTGTTTCCAAAACCAGAACTGTGCCCTAGCTCCATCCCCACCTGACAGAAGTGGAGAAGTGTTGAAGCTTATTATCAAGCTGGGTACAGATTCATTTAACAATTTGCCAAAATTTTCCAGCAAAGAGGGAACCAAGGACCTAATATTTCTCATGGAAAAAAGCAACAGCCAGAAGAGCAATTTTCTTTCATGTACTTTTTCCTGACCATTCATTAACAGTAAGTATATTTATAAAACAGTATATATTACACATACATGGACTTTTAACATGCCATTCAGAATTATGAATCTATCAACCTCTATCATGACCTCAGGCTCCGTATGCACGACTTTCAAAACCTGAGTTATATTAACTTCCATAAAAATCAAGTGGCTCAAACTCGAAAATGAAATATTTTCTCTACATAAATGTAACCTAACTCACCAATGCAAAATCCAAGATGCAAATTTCACACCAAACATAAAGGTCTACACAAATTACAAAGCTCTGGCATCTAGATTATGCCCAATTTGTAGTTTAACAGTTGGCTATAAGAAGTGAGCTGACACAGAGTACTAATTCTGTAATATACCATATTTTGCACTGCTATATAAGACAAAGCTAAGAAGCAGTGCAGTTACAGATCAGCTAAAAAAAAATGTGTACAATATGTGTTTCTTTTGGACTGCAATTTATGCTCTTTAGCATCAAAGTATCAACCACATCACAACCTGTAATTTAATGAACACATGTATCTTGTGCCTATTCTAGATAAAAGGGAATAAAATATTAACCATTTATAATTAGTCCATACCAGACACTTTCAAAATTAATGGTATAGGTTTTAACTTGTTTTATTTTTCAAGCCAACTATTTCAGAAGAAAAAACAGATTCTTCTGAAAATACACATATAAAATAAACTTGCTAGTGTGAGCTGCTAAAAATTGTTATTCCACATTAGCATGCTCAGGTCTAGAAAATGTGATGTGATGATACTGAAGTGCAAATATAATAAACTTTGGTCCTAAAGTGAACACTCAAGATTGGAGACGTTCAAATAATTCCATGAACAGAAGTTTTGCGTTGTGCAGGAAGACAAAATAATTTTCCCCATCTGAAGTTCTGCACTGTCCCTGCAGAATTAAAATTACTGCATTCCTCCACCACTTAATTTTCAGGATCCTTGTTACATAGGAAATGAGACACCTGATATCTTAAACATATCTGAAATAAAAGAAGTCATTTTCTGTACTGAAGAGAAAACAACACCCTGGAACAGCACCTTGCAAGCTTAATTTCATTTCAAAGAGTACTTCTGATAATACACTATTTTACTCAGGACAAGAAGGTAAAAATTTTAACAATTAAATTTTCACAGCACCTTGTCTGAGCAAGTTTTTCAGATGTACTGTCCAATGTGTAAGGAGCAATTAATTTAAAAAAAATAAAATTGCAGAGTTTCATTCTTAGTGGTAAACATTAAGAAGAGATGAGTTTCACTATTACTAAACCATCAATTAGTACTGATAAAATCACAAGCACATTGTGCATGCCTCCCCACCAAAGCAAATAAGCATTGTTATCTCACATACATATATTCTGTTTATCCTGGAGCATTTTTAGCTTGCATATTTGCCTATCACTTTTTCTCTTTACAGTACATTAGCCAAGACAGAAACAATAATGTTAGCATGAATACAGTTTAGTGACTTAGTGCACAGTGATTTAAAGAAAGAAAAAAAAAAAATACAAAGTTTGTTGAACAAAGTAATGTTACATAACACATATTATGACTATGAATGAGATATAACAAACTTTATTGAAAAGACAGAAACTTAAAAGTTAAAATACCTCTTATTAATGCCTTCCCAACACACTTTTCAACATGTAATTCTATGTTTTTGAGCACCAAACTACAAATACTTTCTCTAACTTATTTTATCCATACTGGCTGCCAGCAGCTGCAGGACAGGCATGTTTTGGTGTGTACCACCCTCATCACTTAGTGAGGGGCACAGCTTTCAGAAGAGCTGATGCTCATCCTAGCCCACATCCATTTGTTTCTCCAGAAAAGGAAAAGAGAAGTAATAGATGCCTTGGTCTCAACTCAGCTCAGAGCTGGGACAAGATCAGGATGCAGTCCAAACAGGCAGAAGTTTGGAACTAAGTCTAAAATCCTCGCTACACCATCGCTGCTTCAACCCACCATATTAAAAGCTTACTTTTATTATGTTGAACCTCTCCAGGTCATTGTTAATATAGGCTAGACTACAGCCCTTTCCATATTAAAAAAAAAAAAGCAAGCCTGCTATAAACCAAAACTGATGCTTCTCATCTGCTTTCAGACTAGAGTATCTCATCACACCAGTGGTACAAGTATAACTTTTACCCCTGCTGCAGCACAGCACACTTAAATTAAAAAGGTTGTTTAAAAGGTTGATGTATATCTTGGAGTAACGCTCACAACAGATCATAGAATCATTATGGTTGGAAAGGACCTCTATGATCATCAAGCTCAATCTTTGTCCAACATCTCCCTAACCACTAGACCATAGCCTCAACTGCTACATCTACTCGTTTTTCAAACACCTCCAGGGATGGTGACTCCACCACTTCCCTGGGCAGCTTGTTCCAGTGCCTGACCACTCTCTCAGTAAAGAACTTCTTCCTAATATCCAAACTAAACCTTCCCTGACACANAATCAGCACGCATGTAGAATCATAGAATGGTTTGAGGTGGAAGGAAAACCTTCCCATGATCTACCTAGAAACTGGAAGAGAAATCTCTGAGTTGTAAACCCAAAACCAAGGCATGGATCTTTCCACACGGCACTTGCTTTTTGTAATTCCTTCTAAGTGCTTCAATCTGATCCACGTGATTAATCTGGACATGACTTCAAGCTTTACAAAATTGCTTAGAAATGTAGAACTGGGATGAAAATCTATAATGGGGGGACAGGGCACAGAAGGCAGTTCCATCATTTAATGAAACCTAGCATGACTGACAGACAACCTGTACCTTGAAGGTGACAGGGAACATCATATTCAATCTCATCATGTCTCGATGGGCTAAGGAACAGGGTCCCATCCACCAGCGGAAACTGTTCAAACACTGGCAGCGCCCTGTGGCACAGCGCACAGTTCACAACGTTCCTGTGGCTGGCACTAAGAGCAGCAAGGATGAACTTCCGAAGGTCCTCCCCTTGGCCCACCTGGGCATCATCTTCCATCCGCACATGGAAAGTATTCAATTTATGCCTGGGGATGTGAGCAAGCAGCTCAGATAGATCAAGCCTTCTCAAAAACTGCACAGGGGCATCAAAGTGTCCTGATCTATGTGCTTGCAAGCCAGCTGCCCCATAATCAAAATGTGCATTCCTGAACATGCCCCCACCAGCCATGTTCTTCTTATGGGGCTCCAGATGAATGGCATTCTTCAAAAACTCTCCTAAGTATCGTGAGGAACGAGGGCCGCTGAAATGCATGGGGGCGAGAATAGAGTAGCCAGTGGGTGGGGATTGGCCAGGAGAGACACAAGGTGAACGAACGGCGTAGCTGCTGCCCATGACGCCCTTCTCCTGGGAGTTCTGCCTGTCCATCGAGTGCCTTCGCGGGAGGTCATTACTCAAGCCTTTCTGCGGCTTGTTGGCTGGCCTGCCCTTTTTGGCCTCCTCTGCTGACTCTGCCATCGACCTTCCCATACTCTTCTCCAACACTGATTTCTTCTTCTTATCATCCTGCATGCGCTTCACCTGATACCAGTCAGTGTCCTTCTTTAAGTGACCCTGCCCACACCGACAGGAGCAAAAGCGAAAAGCCAGGTCATATCCCTTCTTTGTCCACATGTTTTGGCGACACTGCTTTTCGTTCCAACTCCTAGCTCTGCCAATGCAATTGAACTGCACAAGAATGCTGCTTTCCCACTCATAGAAGCACTGAAGGTGCATCCAAGTGCTGTATGGACAATGTTCGTTGTTGCATATAACCTTCTGGTAGTCATCCTTCTCCAGGTCCACTGGCCTTCCAAAGCTACAGATGAGTGGAGTAGCACAAGGGGCTTCTGTGGAAGATAAAAGAGATACATTAACTTCACAGCCTGCTTATTGTAGTACTTCTTTAAACACCGTGCCAAATACCCACGTGAGTTCCTACTCATGAAACATAAAGGGCCCACAAGCACTAGCTCTGAGTCTGGGCAAAAAGCAGACTTTGCCAAAAGAAGTTAAGTACGTGAAAGGAGATACAGAAATGAGGGAATAAAGAAACCAAATGACATTAAATTTGTTTAATATTCAAAGGCAAAGCACCTCAGAAGTATTAGCCCTCTTCAAGGGTTTGTGGATACCGTTGCAAGGCCTTAAGGAGTAAGGAGAAAGCTTTGTGGATGTTTCTGGAGGGTGGCTTTGAAACCTAAGAGGCAACATGGGGAGAACACACAGAGATGTTTGTTTGAAAAACAAATAAGCAATATTTCAGCCTCGCTTTGCAATCACAGGGAGTTGCAGGAATTGATCTTTTCTTTGGGACCGAGCAACAGACAACAGCTAGGGAGAGGAGGAGGAAGCAGAGGACTTTGAAAAGTAAGACAAACAGCTGATGTTCCCAGTACAGAAATGAGGGCCTTCATTGCATTGCTCAGGCAAATATAGACTATACCACTATCGGTGACCTCCTGGACAGCTACATTTCACAAACCAGATAGTTCTACAACACAGGTTAAAAAAAAAAATAAAAATCAAATGCTGCATGGTCTTGTAGCTGCCTTTCTATATCCTTAAGCAAAGAATAGTGTATTTCAATTCTCTCCCTGCAACAATATCAGCTTCTACAAAAAAACACTCTACAAAAAACATTCATTCTGTATTTACAGACCAGTGAAGCTTTCCTCTCCCTCACCAAAGTACCATGGACTACATATGACTCCCATTTCTGGCTCTGCAGTTGCAGCTGAGAGGCAAAGAAATGAAAGGAAGTTTTCAGTTGGGAGTTTCTATTGGATCTTAAGTGTTTCTGATTACAAAGTTTTTAAATGCTTACTCAAGTACTACAAATATTTCTCCTCTGTATTTCTGACTTCCTACTTCCTTCACTTCACCAAAAAAAGTCCTGCTTCAACAGGGCTGGCAGGCTGCCTTTTAATCTCTGTATTGCTGCATTCAAATACTACCGGGCTTCTTTCTGCAGGGTCTACCATAGTCAAGTGCTGGCTCACCCTGTATGAAACACAGGGAACAGCTCCCTGCAGTTCCCCAGTCTTAGCCAGAGCTCCAGGACTTGCAAAAGAGCTACATTGAGCCTCGTGGAGAGAGGCTGCCATGACCCAGGTTGGTTTTTCTTTTCCCTTAGGACTTCAAATTTCTATCTGATAAGCAGGAAAAAACCCACCACTCGGTTGCACTGCTTTTAATCCCATTCTTGTCACTGCTAGCACAAATAATACAACATAATTAGCAGTGGGATGATAGGATTTGTGCTGCTACATTTACTTCTACTCAAGACTCTCAGTAACAGACACGCTACCCATCATCACCTGTCCTACAGCAGTAATACACAAACCAGATGCTTTACAACAACAGATCTTTGCTACGATAGTGGTTTTGCCCTTTCCCAACAAGATTATTTTTTTAAAGACTATAAACAAAACCAAAATCTTCGAGGTTACCTTCAGTAAATTCAAGATTATGGTAGCTCTTAAGATTTATTTACCCAGAAGAAACAGGCACAAGGAGCACAAGGAAATTGTCCCGAGGCAGTCCCTGGAAGATGCCACATTCTTCACCTCATTTCTCTGCCTCCATTTCTAATGCCAGAAGTGGCATAGCTGCAAGAATTTTCTGCAATACCTTTTCTTCAGGGACTGACCTACAAACTGCAAGCAAAGCACATTCCCCAAAACATTCTCTTAAATTAAAAAAAGGCGTATTTCATCTCAAGTTATGGACTTGTTAAGTCATTAAAAACAAATTACCAAATTGGAGAGAACAGAGATAAGCAAGGCCTTCCCTAGGGACTCTTTGGAAGTTCCTTTTATGCTTGTAACACCTGTGTAAGAATATAGTTGCTTCAGTTCTCTGACAAAGCCCAGTAAGAACATGCAGGGTTTGAGATGTCTTTGAAAAACATTAATTTTATTGGCTACCCATGACTAATTTTTCTCCACCTTTTTTATTGTGCATTATTGAGTATAATATTACTGGCCAAGAGCAAAAGTGAATGATAATTTCTCTGCTTTGAAACAAAATCTGCCAGTTTATTAGTTCAGAGAGTTCTCCCACCCATTCTACCAGACTTTGATGCAAGTCACACTATGCCACATCAAGCATCTCAGCAAAGTTTTTTGTCATTGTCAGTCATTCTTTCATGATATTTAGAGTCACAAAGTATAGTTTGCAATTACAGCATCCTTATGCAATTCATCTCAGAGAAGCCAGCCAAACTGAAACCACTGAAGACAAATCACCAGAAGTCAGATGTGCAGCAAGATACTGGAGGTACCAATACGAACAGTTCTCACTTAGGCATTTCCTGTATTCATCTATTTTGGTACATATTCCTTTCCACCACTGACAGGAGGCAGGAAGAAAGAACATGCCAAAAATCCACTTATGCTCCCCCTATGTTTCGGAGTGTAAATGTTCTAACAGTCACAGGTATAATTATAGCTGACAGCCAAGAAAGTTACTATACAGACAAGTCTAGAGACATCCACTTTAGAATAAAGACTTCACACTTGTTCATCCATACTGGCATAGTTAACTGACTAAAAAAGTGTTTCCTTGATTAGCCTTTGAATATGTTTTCAGTTTTGGATGCAAAAACATATGATCTCTATCCCCCTAAAAAGTTTACAGCCTCTTCATTATGTGGACAAAAAATGACACTAATAAAGTGTCTGAAATACAGTAAAAGAAACCACCACAGCCTCTGGATTCCACTGAATGTGTCCACAATTATTTGATTGTGATCAAGTACTGGGTATCTATAGGCTACTGTAAAGGTGACTTTCAACAGATTTTTTTCTCCTTTTCCCTGGTTGGGCAATGAAGGATTGTGAAATGGGATCTTCTCCAGCTTCTCCTTCAGAACTTACAGATGCCAAATTACCTGAGGAACTTCCCACACAGCATAGTACCACAGCAAAAGCAGGTCTAGAGCTGCTGGAAGAAAGTAATGAAGAAGAACCTTCCCTCACACAAGACTCCACTGCAGTATTTCCACAACAGAAACTGAAGAACCCAGCATGACTAATGAAAGTTGTTTCAGTATTAAGTTCTACTGCTTCTGTAGTATCCCCATATTTAAGAAAGCAGAAAACTCTATTACCCAAAAAAGTGCATAGCAACCTCAAGCCAACATTTGGTTCTGTCTAATATTTCAAATTCCAGCAGGTCTCTGTACAAAACAGATTGTGCAGGACTGAACACCCCTTGCAGATTTCTCTCCATTCATGTTTCCTGCCAAACATAATCATGCCACATGTTCCTACATAAAGGATAAATGAGAAATAGAAAACAAAGAAATTTTTTGTGCAACTTCCTCAGTTCACAGCAACAGATATGCCTTAGGAGCAAAAGAGACAGCATTCAGATCACTTAGTATGGGATCCACATTAGCAAATATGAAGAGCTCTTCCCATCAATTCACACCCTTGAAAGTGCTCTAAGTTATTTAGTCATCATTTTATAGACAAGACAAAGCACTTAGTACAGAATTACAAAACTTCAAAAATTCTTGTTATCAAACCCTTCTATTTCCAACTAATTAGAAGTGCATTTTGAAATTATTCTTGAAAAAAGTCAGAGCTAGAATCATCATCTTAGTGCTTTATGATGATAGTACAACTATTACTGTCAAGAGAGGCAATAATGGGGAGTAAATAGATATTCACATGGCCAAAGTGCCCATCCATACCTGCAACCCCAAGCTGTTTCATGATCTAAATATAATTTGCCTCCAAGTAGCTAATAGCTCGACAGATTTCTGGTTTCCAAAGTTATGAAATTGAACTTCAGAAAAATGAAAGATTACTATAAGAGCAGCATCCATCCTCCCAGCAGATCCTTCTGAAAGAATGCCTAAATGATCACAAAAGTACCTCTATTTTACCTCTCAGTTTCAAGATGGTTTTCACAGTCCAGGAGAACAAGACAGTGTGCAGTTTTGTGATGTGGAACAGCATTGATGCTTAGACACAAGTGCATGGCTGCAACAGACAGGCTGCCAGGTTGCAACTACAACTGCACACTGCTTCTTTCAAGAAGTTATGTTCCCACATAAAAAACAAATGTTTTGTTATATTCCACTGTAGTGACTTTGATCAGCAATTCTGAAAATATATGCAAGAGGCAACACATAAATGTCCTCTAAAATAGAAATAACATACAGTATTCCAAATAAATGTACATTTGAGCGAAATTAGCTTATTGTTTAAACAAGGTTATTTTTTGTGTTTGACAGAATTACCATCAAATTAACTATTTTTTAAAAATCGAGAATAGAACTGAGGACTGTGAGGAAGCTGGTTTGGGTGTTTGGCTTTTTCTCAGTTTTTCTGTTCAGGTTTATAAATATCAATAAAAGCTAGGAATAGAAACAGACTGTTGAGATAAATCTCCTTCAACAAAACCCCCACATTACCTGTTTTTTTTTTACCTCTTTTAATAAAAAGAGAAAGAGAGTATATGAAGACCACCTTTCCCATTTTATTACCCAAACACAGGCAGTAGAACAACAATTGGCTGAGGAACTTCCCTCTGGTGAAGTAAACGGAGGAGAATGTTGTTTACTTCTGTTTACACACCCATCACAAAACCAACGATGCACCCAGCAAGCCAAATGCCATGACTCCACAGCTTCAGTTTCATGACTGCTCTCATTTGTTCCAAGTCCTCAATGTGGATGCCTAAAGCAAAATTCACTCTTCCCCTGCCACATTCTCACATTATCCACTGTGTTAAGCACCAGAGTTTTTCAGTCAGTGGACAGAAAGAGATAATTATTTCCCATACTCGTCAGCGTAGGTTTCATCTCACCGCACAGACTCACCATCACTGGTAAAGCTCAAGGGAGGTGTTAAACATGTGAGGCCAGGGGCAGAGCAGAGAAGCGTTGTGGCTGTTGGAAGAGGCAGCCCTACTGTCATCTTGAAATAACAGTCAGGCGACAGTAGGTTGTTGTAGATGTGTAACAAGATTATTTTTTAAAAAGCTAAGGTCCTGACACTGTATTGGCTACAAGACACTTCCTATGGCTTGCTTTTGGTCTACTGTTACTCTAGCATCTATTCATCTATGCCACTTTACTTGCCAGTACATTACCTAGGCCAGAAAGGCTACTCTCTGTCAACCATCTGCATGAATCTTCTGAATTTCCTCTGCCATCAACATAGCTGCATTTAATTGAAGTCATACAATATTATTGTGCTAATATTGTAAGGCAGCTGTAGAAAACAAACCACCACACATCAACAAAACAAAGTGAACAGAAAACTCATATTAATTGTCCAATGTTAGTGAACCTGGGAATACAATCTAACACTCAGAAGATTAGCATGTGACAAAATGGTACTGCCATACACATAACTGGTTAAACAGTACAAATAATATGGCAATACAGAAATGATCAGCCACCTTCCAAGAGCCTGAATGCAGCAGGAAGAATGCAATGGGAAAAACTGTTTCACAAGTGGATCCAAAAACCATGCTTGTATCTTCAGTGCAGCACCATTAGCAAATAACAACTGACAAACAGTAAGAGAAGTTTTTCAAAACAGCTCGGCTCATGGCTTATATTGGTAACATTCACTGATGATGATTGATGTTTCTCCAAAACTTCTTATGCAGTCCTTGAAGACTGATCAAGATGGAAGTTTCCAGTCATTCTTCAGAAGGGAGGGGGAAAAAGCAAGACAGCAGTACCTGGTAAGCCACCTAAAACACAGGCTTTCTTCTGTGTCATAAGACTCCCTCTCACATTCTTGGAAAGAGAGGCCAATGATGGCACTCCATCTTCAGTGAGCAACAGACAGAGCTCTGGCTAGTGTGACATCCCTCAAAGAGCCACTGACTCCAGACAGCCACTCATCACAATGAGTCTGGCTGATAGCTTTCCATGTATGAGCACCTACACACTGACACATGCCATTCTGGAGCTCAATCTTACCCCCAAGGACCAAGAAGCTGCAGTCCGTACTTACACTCAGAAGGGACTTCAACAGAACAAAGCCATAAACAGCCTAGCTCTCCTTGGCACACGTACCCCACATGCAAGATGTCACTAGTCGTGACTACCTAATAGGTGAGTAGTCACATGAAGTGATCCCCTTTCCCTAGAAAAGATTTCAGGTAACTTGGAGCTGCTAAATCCTAATTCACCTGGGAATGCAAATGACAGGACTCCTGGAGGGCTCAGTATGAGCTAGAACTATCTCCATGCATTTCACTTATGTTGATTTTACACTTGGCCTCCAAGGGAGTCTCTTCACAAAAAAAAAAAAAAAAGAGAAAGTCCAGCAACTACACAGCAGTAGGGAGATACCACGGTAATCATGAAGGCTTAACTCATATCTGGCAAATTAACACCTTCTAACTTACAGCACAGTTAGAGCTAGTGCCTGTTTATTAAATCAGCAATTAGCATGTGATACAAAGTCACTTCTCTGTGGCTCTTACTCAACCACCTGCTCCCAGCCCTGCCATCACCTCAATAAAATAAGTCAGAAAGCCAAGCACAAAACTGTACATACTAAGGAGGGAAGGCACTCACATGTACACAACAGTTCTGCGGTTTGCTTACACAGCCATCTGTGCTCCAAGCAGGACTAACTGCCTACGCCACTAAAACCCATCATGATAATTCACACGGTCTTGTAGAAGTCACCATGATCTGTACAGTCATCATGTAGCCAACTTCTTTCCATTTAACACCTGTCGCCCAAACACAGAGAACAACTCAATCACCAGCTTTGGCTTTTGCTTAAGGAGGTACAGGCCCTTTCTACACAGGAGAAATCTTGCCCTGGCTTGTGCTGCAATACCTTCAATTCAACTGAAAATATCACCAGTTTACCACACCAAAGAGAACAGGACTTAGTCTCTACCTATATCAGCGCCAAGACAACTAAAGTCAATGCTCTCCTGATACTCCAATGTGAATTCTGAGTTGGCTTAACCAGGATAGGCAACAGTTGGTCCTCTGTGCCACAAGCAATTGTGCTTGGGGCAGGAAGACTCCTTGCACTCCTGACCTCTATCATAGTGAATGCAAAGATTAGTGACTATATCAAGACTGGTGGGCACTAACATGTTTTGAACATTGGCTGTTGCTTTGTTCACATGTGAATCATCCTCAGAGGAAAGCATATCCACCATTAAATTCTCTCACTGTAGCTCCCCAGTAGCTTTCAGTACCTTGAAATATTACAGAAAACTAACTCTGGTGCCTCAAGAAATAGACATCCTAATAACTAAAGCAGACTCTAAAGCACCTGCCTTGGCAAGTTTTCAGTCACAAATTCCAACTCATGCTGGGAATAAAGAGGTAACTGTGGCAAGCAGTAGATGCTCTAATACCAAGCACAGATGTCAACACCACAGGCTGGATTTGCCCAGATTCAGAGCCAGATAGCCACCAGACCCAGTCCAAAAGCACAAGAAGGAAAGAGAGAAAGGAGAAAAGGTTGAATCAAGTGGCATCAGCACTCCGGTTAGTTCCAAGTCTAGGGATGTTTGTGCTACTGGTCTATCATTCCCAAGTTTCAGTATAACAGACAGGATTTTTACTTCTGATGCTAAAGGCTAAAGAAGTCGGTAGAAACTCAGTGGGAAACAGGAGATGCAGTCACCCTAGCTGCAGTACCTACCATCTCTGCAAGACAGAAGCTCCTGAGTGTGGAGCTGTCAGTTCCAAATAGACATCTCCCTCACGATGCAGTGCTGGCTCCCAGTCCTGCCCATGTGCCATCTTTGGCATCTGTGCAGGACACAGAGACCTTGACTGTACACTGCTCCCAAAATGGGGATCAGTAGTACAGAAGTGAAGACGGGGAGCAGCAGGAACACTCAATAGCCAGGCTCTGACTGAAGCTACCTCCTCTCCCAGCAGGCACTCAGAAGAGGAACAGCAATATCCCTCTCAAGCCCTGGAAGGAGGACTGAGACTCTACCACTGCAGGAGAGACAGAAAGTGATAAAGGTTGAAGTGAATCCTCACAAGATAAATGTCCCTAGTCTACAGGGAAACGCCAGTGTTCTACTCAAAATCCCACAAGCTTTCAAAACAGAATTACCCATTTCAGCAACTAGATTATTCCTTCAAGAGGCTTCTTTGGAATTATTTTAATTTCTATCAAAAATGTTTAAAGAAAGCCCATGCCCTACTAATGCTGTTGTACCCTTGAAGGTTAGCTGGAGTATTTTACCCTGAGCCGGATGCAAGGTTTACCTCTTTTTTTCCTCACATACACTGCAGGAAGAAAAGCAGAGAAGGACGGATGTCTGCAGTCATCACAGTACTTCAATATCAAAGGATGTCTCAATATGCAAGGCTGCAAGCAAGGCTGAAGAAAACTTACAAATGTCCCCAAGGACTAGAAATCGTTTTGTCACTACTTGTTAGATCACTGGGAGAAAGATAGGGGATAATTACAGACAAAGTAGAGCAATCAGCTCAAAAACTGCATTTCCTCATAGGAAACCTAACAAACATCAAGCCTAACCCTTACTCATTCAAGCACTACACTTGAGCAAATGACTAATCACATGAATACAGAATGTTGTCAGGGCACCGATAACCACTTTGATAGCAAATAACTGTTAAAAAAATTAAATGGGTGTGTACTTGCTTGCATGAAAGGACAGTATTTATTTTATAATATAATAATACCATAGATGTGATTCCATTTGCAAAGATTTGCAGAACATGAATTGCATTTGCTGCAAACACATGTAATTGCACAGTTTTAAAAATCCTAAAAGTAATACAAAAGTCCTTCTGAATCCAATTTGCACTGATAGAAGCAGTGAAATTTGCATTCAATTGATTTCTGCAGTTAGAAGAACTCAATGGCATTATGAAGTAAAATGATTTTCCTTTAGAAAATTAATACGTATTAAATTTAGCAGTCACTGCAATAGAATAGAAATTTAATTTTCCAGGTGGTCTCACTGATATCAATGGGACTCCCTCAAGCTAAGTAATAAGAAGGTGCCAATACTAAACATCTCTAGAGAGCCAAACTGGATCTGGATGTTATACGCAGCAGGGAACATTTGACAGCAAATATTAATCCATGCTTAAATACTACAGAGATTCATGTGCTAAAAATACATTTTTAAATTAAATACCGCACTGATAATTTTTCTGTCTCTCTTTAACCTCCAGGAGAATATAATCTCTTTTTTTGGTAAGTCTTAATTATTGGCCAGTCACAGCTTTCAATACATTAGCCACTGTTGTGCAGACTGATTTTTCTTCTTTATACACTTGTCCTACATTAGCATTTTTATTTGAATGTAAATCAGTCTTAGAAATTTGCAAAATCCAGGTGAAGAGTGTGCAAAAACACAACTGGCCACTTTCAACCCAGGTAACCACAGACAAGTTCAGAGCTCAGCCAGTGTGTTGAGCACTACTCACACAACCTCTCGGCTGCCACAGCAGGAACTCCACCCCTGGGAAAAGATGCTTCAGTGATACCTACAGCAATCCCCTTCACCAGCTCCCCCACAGCCTCTTTTCCCTTGAAGGACTTCCATGTCCCAGGATCCTATACAAATTCGACCTCTGGCAACTCCACCTAACAACCCATCAACTATGACATTTTTGCAGTTGAAGGGCTCACCTATGCCACAGGGGAAAAAGTATGGTCTTAAAACAGGTGGCCAATACACCATAAGAAAGTGATGTAGACAGCTATGCCATATTTTTTTTGTTTAGTTTAGCTGGCTATAATGAACCCCACGTTAAAGGGGAAAAGCACAGATAAGGACAGCCAGCTTCTCCTTTTCTCTATTCTTCTCATAGCACCTATGCTGGAGAGACTAGTGACAAGGACAAGGGCATGAAGCAGCAAGATGCTAAGATAGTGACGATCAAGAAGAGGAAGAAGACTTGGGTCTACCAATGTGACCAAGAATGGAAACAAGGCAAAGAAAATGGATGGAAAAAATAATTTTAGGGTCAGAAACAACTGTATGTGGAGACCAGAGAGAGAAGTTCATAGGATAAAGGGATAAAATGGCTGGAGCTGACAGTGTAAAAGTGCTCAGGCTCAGCAAGGTAGAAATGGAGAACGAATTTGCCACTCAGAGCTCTCAGGTCTGACGTAGACCCTGTGGATTTTCCTTTTCTGCTGCTCAGTGCAAAGTATCCACAAAATGTCTTGCCCCTTCATACTCATTTATGTCTACAGATGAAGGTAACTAACAGTTGCCATTGGGAACACTGGTAATGCACTAGGCTGGAGTCAGTCGGGTAAGTGCACAATCCCGTGGAGCTGCTGGTATAATTTTACATGATGACAGCTCAGATTTTCCAGTTTGATTAAGAAAAGTAACCCAGAAAATCAGCTAGAAAACTGAAAATTTATTAGAAATAGAAGACAGGAAATCTCAGAAACGATATCATATTTCAGTTTCCCTGTGCACTTCAATCCTGATAAATCAGTCTTGTATCCCACCCTGCCATGACCTGTGCCTCATTCAATGTAGAAAATTGATATACTTTGGTCAAGAAAGATTAATCTATCATAAACAGAATTCCTGCTTGGTCTGATGGAAGAGACAGGAAAGGAAGGCAGAGCTACAGAACGTGAATCCTCCCTGTGGGCATCCCAACACCTGCTGAAAAGTTTGTGTGCAAGATGGAGAAAAGCCATTGTATTTGGTCAGTGCTTACACTCTCCACCTGATTCCCATGTGGGAGTCTAGAACCCTTCAACCACAGTTTGAGCTCTGAATGTGCAAAAATTAAAACACTACCAAAAAAAGCATAAATAGACGCCCTCTTGGGGCAGAGGAAAAATCAGCCTACATTTCTTTACAACATGCCAAAAACTGACACTTTGAGGGAAAATTGTGCAGGGATTGAAGCTAAATTTGTCGACGTGTAGAAGGGAACAACATCATTCCACTGTAAAGGGGTGCTACAACAGCAGTTCCGTATGACATGGCTAGTCAGAGCTGCACAGAGAAGCCTAGAGGAAATTAAAAATTCTGTTTCATTCCAGCTTGTGGATAGAAGGCAGAAACAATACATGGACCACATAATGAACTGTGAAGACTTCAAAAAAGAAATCTGAACCACGATCCCTTCCCTGTGTGAAGCAGGGTCCTGATGGGACTGCATAATTAGACTGTCATACTGACATCACGAAGCAAAGCCAAGGTTTGCACAGACAATCTTAATTCTGCAATTATTAAATCTGCTGCTTTCATTTCTGCATACTTCTGTCTTGTCACATTCATGAAATAAAACAGGTTATGTTACTACGATCATCTACTGCTTTTCCAGGGTAAAGGTAAAAGTATGAGAGTGATAATACCAGACAGATGCAAATTACTGTAGAACAACATACTATGACCATGCAAGAGAGAAGAACGAGCCCAGGGACTCACAGGACCAGTGAGTCTGGGCAGTACAAGCCACAGCATGCAGCTGCACAGTCCAAAACCAGCACAGCAGTTTCCCTGCAACCAACACACTTAATCCACAATCCAGATAGTCTCCCATAATAATCAAGAGTTGACTGTGTACAGCAGAACTCTATTAACCTCACAACTCACTGCAGCATGCTGTGTCCTCTGTAACTGCTTAGTGATCAAGTCACTGTAAGTGTACAGCCTCTTACAAATGTCTTGAGTCTACTGATAGGATACCTGCCTCCAAGGCCCTGGCTATACTACATAAGTTTCATTTCAGATTCATCAGTTTTGAAGACTTGGAGGAATCCATTATCATCATATAATCTTCTCCTTGTACATGAGAGCCTGATTCACAGCACGACAGGAACAGTTTCTCATCTCCTGAACAAAAACTGTTGAAAGCTTTGGACTTATCAGTGAAAATATAATTTATGAAACTTCCAGCTCAGGACTATCTGATGGGCAGTGGCCAATGTACACTAAAGCTAGCAACCACATCTACTCCTCCAGCCTTTATGATCATCTGAAGTGAAAGGTATGACTAGACGTGATGATCCTGTCAAGGCAAAGATGAGGTGCGCTGACCAGGCACTTACAGCAAATGCCAAAGCCAGTGTTGTATCTCTGTTGTGAGGGAGGTGGAGAAAAGGAAAATGGAGCAATCAAGGATGTTTCTGATCACATTAAGTCATATAGAAGCAGGGAAAAAGATAATAAAGGAGCATCACAGGTTAGCTTTGAGAAAGGTAGTCTTAACTTCTGATGAAGCTGGTCAGCACAAAGGCAGGATACTAAGGTACCTGGGGCACACAGTCTTACAGCTGAAATAGACTGACAACCTGTCCAGCTAGCAAGCTGTACCACTAGCCGTGTTCACCAGCATCATCTCCAGTGGCACCTGCACAAGGAACAACACTTCATTATCCCCATGCAAAACAGCCACACCAAAATGCGCCTCTGCTTTCACCTATGCTTGAGTGAAAAGATTTTGAAACACTGTCTCCCCATCTCAAAACCCAAATAAAAGCCATCAGTGACATATATGACACACCACCTGCAAAGTGGATGCTGCACACATTACATAACTGGACTGAAGTCATCATAAAAATGCTCTAGAAATTCTCTAATTCCTGCTTATTTTTCTCTCCCCTCACCCCTTCACTCACTTAGAACAAACAGTCAAAAAAACCCCAACCAACCAACCAAAAAAACCTCAAACAACCAAAAGAAGACAAACCCAAAAAGTACATTCTGAGCATTTTCCCTATGATTCTTTGGCATAACTAATACTCTTATAAAAGCAGTCTGGCAAAGATCTTGGGAGCTAAAGTGATTTGTAATTAATTGCTAATATTCCTAAGGAAAAGTTTCCATTAAATAATACACAGGCATCAGACATCTTGAAAATCGCAGTAAGATTCTTGGAACTACCCCTGGTTAACAGCAGCCAGGCAGAACTACCGCCACAAAGTATAAAACCAGTTGTAGCCACCCTCCCATTTCTCTCAAGGCATCGAAAGTAAAAAGCTGAAGTCCAAGTTGGGAGGGGAAAAAAAGTCAAGAGTAGGGACCCTGTACCGCAGTTTGTAAATTTAGCAGCAGACTTAAGATGTGGGGTTTTTTATGGCTTAGCAAAAAGTGTAATAAAATCCTAGCCTACGTTTAGTTCTAGTCTGAAATATCATTTTGCAGCAAAACTACCTCCAAACATGGACAGCAATGCAAGTTTCTGCAAGAAAACACCTTACCAACATTGTTCCGAAGCAAAAACCAACCCACCAGCCAACGGCAGCATAAAATGGTCGATGAAAAGTGAGTATATTCCCCTGGCAAACCCAGCTGCTATGAAGCGACGAATAAAACCGACCGAAAAGCAGGACTCCATTTTTAATTGTGCTGAGATAAACTCGGGATTTTTCAACTAAGCGCTGCACAAGCCGCGACGCGGCGGAGCTGCACCCCCCGGGGATACGCCTGCCCCGCTGACCGCGCTCCCGGTCGGGCGGCCGCCCCCCCGCTTGCCCGCGGCTACGGCAGGCGGGCGCTGTGGGACGGGCAGGCTCCCGCCGCCTGTGCTGCTTTCCGACCGCCGCCGCGGAGGCCTCCGCCCTCCTGCGGGTCACCGGGCGCGGACACCCCGGTGAGTAGCCCCGCCGCGCATTCCGAGGAGAACCCAGCGGCGGCAGCCGCCCAGAGCACCGGGCAACTCCTCCCTGCCTGCCCCCCCTCCGCCACCGCCCGCCCGCACACCCCTCTCGCCGGGCCTCCCCCGCACCGCCCACACGCCCCCCAGCCGCCGCCTGCGCCATCGCG
>VYZX01013329.1:118214-169298 GCA_013401335.1 Brachypteracias leptosomus
GCCATGCCGCTCCCCGGGGGTAGGGCGGCGGGTGGCGGGGTGGGGGCGCCGAGCGAGCGGGGGAGGCGGCTGCCGGGGATCTCCGTGCGCGCCTCTCACCGGGACCCCGCTCCCGCCTCGGCACCCCCGGCGGCGGGGATGTCCCAGCAGCGGGGAACAGCGGGAAGGTGCAGGAATAAAAGGGGGGGATCAGAATGAGACAGACTCGTGTTTGCGGGTGCGGGAGCGAAAAGGCTTCCAGCGTTACAGCTCTGCCGTGAGATTTTCCGTCTCCGGTCGTTTCTGGTAGGGATAGCTCCGTGGTGACGGACAGCTGGGGTGAACCTTGATGCGGGTTAGAGGAAGGCTGTCAAGCTGCTGCGGGACGCCTCGGCTGAGGCGTCGTGCGGGGGCAGCAGCTGCAGCTCCTGCGGGAGCCCGGGCTCGGAAGGAGACACTGCGGAAAACTGGTCACAAATATTCCCGGGGTTCCCGCACCCAGGGCGGCGAGGTGCTGCCAGTCACCTGCGAAACGGCGGCACTCGGGACATGCTTTTGCCTGTCTGAAGAGCCGCGTCCCCCCTCTCCTCTGAGTGTCACCAGCCGGTGTCCTCACCTTGGTACCTACCGGTTTATCCAACTTGAGAATGAAATATACAACCTGTCGTAAGAACAGTGTGCCAGCTCCCAGGCTGAGCAGTTATTCTGAGCCTGGCAAGCTTTTCCTTGCACATAAATTAACTTTTTTTCCTTCTGACCCAGATTCTGCAGATTAGGTTTCCATGATTTCTTTACAGAAGTACACAGACGTGTAAGAATGTACCTTCATAGAGCAGGTGTGGTTAGTGGTCTGTGAGTGGTCCAGGCTGGGAGGACAAGAGCTTGCGTGAGCTATTGGGGATCTAGAAGTCAAGCCAAAGTAGATAGGTCAAAAATAAGTGAGTGCTCTGTGGTGGGAAGGTGCCACATTTTGTAAGCTACAATTTATGTACAGTGACTGGCCAAACTGTTTGCCTGGAACAGTTCCCAAGTTTCTTCCTATTAGAAACTGGACGTGCACCCCGCATCATCTTGTACCTGTAGCCAGGGCCTTAGTTTTCCAAGAAAATTAGCTGCTATATTTTCAAACACTCTTGAAGCAGCTGTCACAAGAAGTTTTTGAGTCATGTGGCCTACTTTTTTTGTCTCCAGACATCAAGATTTTGGAGAGATTTTGAAGCAGTTTCTTGTGTTGGTGGAAACCTGAAATTATGTGGTTTTCAGTATCTTGCATTCCTATAGCAAAATGTCCTGCCTACTTGAGTTCACAGCTTTTGCAGCACTAGAACAGGCTGCCCAGAGATTGTGGAGTCTCCTCTGGAAACTTTCAAAACCCGCCTGGATGTGTTCCTGCTCAGCCTGCTCTAGGTGAACCTGTTTTGGCAGGGGGTTGGACTAGATGAACTCCAGAGGTCCCTTCCAACCCCTACCGTTCTGTGATTCTAAATTACATTTCTGCCTGAAAACCAGAGGAATGGAGAAAATGTGGCCGATTTCTGAGGCCACAAGTTTGGACAAATCCAGATCCCAGCCATTTCAGTTGCAGAATTTCCATTTGTTTTGGCAAGAACAGATTTCACCCCTAGTTCTTCAGGTTTCCAAGACAAAAAAATAGACCCCTTCCACTACCATGCTCACAGGCTTGTAAATGTGCTTGCCTGCAGTAACAGTGGGGCAGGCTTCTAAGGAAATATTTTCAAGTCTTCATGTCCCCATAAAACAGTGAAAACCCCATGGATGCAAAATGGGGGCCTGATTCTCATGTCCAGAGTTAAGTATTAAACTAAATGGTCCATTTTTAGCCACTTAAATGCTGTGGCTGTAACATCTTGAACATCAGTTTTGCAAAATTTAAGCTTCCTGGTTTGCAAGGTAAAATCTTGGTGATGTCCAGTCAGCTTTTATGCCCTGCAAGGGTAGTGCCATGTGTAGGTGAGACCTTCTCAGGGAGAAATCATAGAAATATGTGCAGAGATCATGTAATTCATGGTAGTTTCAGTAGCCATGGAGATCTGCTGTAATGTTCTGGGAGCGAAAAAGTCTTCCACAAGTGTGGCAAGTACCTGCTGGCTCACGCAGAGGAGGTTTCCAGGCTTTTCTTGTTCAGATCTACTTAATGAAGTAGTGACAAGCCCTCTATGGGTACGAAGCACCATTAGTAAATACCCAAATGAAAGGCCTCTTGTTAACATTGCTGGGGACAGATTTGTAGCTATGTGGCAAAATTTACTGAACCAAAGACCTTTGTGTTGGTTGGCAAAGAGCAGGAAGGTTGTGAGTAGCAACAGGAAGACTGAAAGAGGGGGGTCTTGGGTAATCACTGCAAAGTCAAATTTCCTCTCTGAAGTGGTTTGATGTCTCTAAGCTGACTTGGTAAAGACAAACCGGGCATCATTAATGGTATGACTGTGGTCAGCACCAAAAAAACCCCCTATGGCATCAGAAAGGGAGTAGTGGCCTTTGCCCAGATGATTCAGGGATTCTAGCTGTGAGACAGGTTTGTGACCTAGGACAAGTTTTTGACAGAGCAGTGAGTAGGAGCAGGCATGTTGGGCAGGACAAAGCTCAAGATACATACTAGTTCTGGACAGGGAAACTCACCTCAACTGTCTGGATGCTACCAACTATCCTGCCTAATTTCCCTTGCCTAGTCTGGTAGAGGAACTAGACTGCCACAGTCCCCTGGTACAGGCACTTTCCTACTTAGACCTGCAGATGTCTGTGGGGTCACAAGGACCCCTCAACTTGAGGGTGAGGGTTCTCCACCAGCCTTTCCACAAAGGCCCTCCCATTCCCTGTCCCATGAAAACAAAGTGGTTCTGCTCAGGTCTTCAGGTCCTTCCTGCACATCATCAGCCAGAAATGTCCTGGAGATGCATCTTTCTGACGAGTGCAGTTAGTCCACACTAACTTGCAAATTCTGTTTCCACAGTCCAATCCTTTGCAGAAGCCTTGGGTTTTTGTAATAAAAAAATAAGCATCTCTTTTTATTTCTAAATTTAATGCACAGAGTAGTTGTGACCATTTCACTCCAAATTTAGTGATTTTAAAAGCAAGGTAAGTTACATTATTTACCCAAATTTTGAAAAATGTAACCAGGTTTCTGCTCACACTTGTATCTTTTCCATTTGTCATACTTTCTCAGGAATTATTTTATCAGAACAGATATAATCTCCTTTAATAAGTGATCAAGGAAGATGTTAGCAGAACAAGCCATCTTTCACAGCCTTTTAATCTTTCTTGTTTGTATTTTTTGATATTTTATTTCCTTCCCTGCAAAAAGGGCTAGCAACAGTCCCAGAAATCCGACCTTAGCTTACTTGATTTGCAGACATTCACAAATTGTTAAATTTCACTGAATTTTGATTTAGAACATAAAAGACACCTTAACAGCCAGCTGGAATAGCATAAACAGTGTCACATTAGTATACTTCAAAAGAGATGCACATAGAATGGATCAAGAGACTTTGAGAAAATGTACTAAGACTGTCTTCTACAGAGAAGAAAATTTCCCATAAGCAATATATTTTGGGTTTATAGGTAATGGCCAGTATTTCATTCTTGGTGTAATCTTCTTTGAGGTTAAAAAATGAGCTTGAAAACATGAATAAGAGAACTAAATGACTGTTCCTAATCAGTATGATGGTATAGGAGCAAGCAAGACTTTCTCAATAGATACAGAGTAGACACTTGAAATCAGGGTCATACTCAGAAAAGAAACTCAATTGACAAGAAATGGGAGTAGATAAAATGGTGCCGTTTTACTTAAATTAGTGTCAGAGAGAGAGACCATGCACCATATTCCACTCCATGGCTTTCAAAAAGTGTGAGAGAGAGCTAATGAGAAGACAATGTAAATCACTTTGGGATCTTGCTTTCTGAAATATTTAATACAAATATCCTGCATTATAAACTTTTTATTTAGGTACTTTTATGGAAGTATAGGTTTAAAAAGAAAGACTTAGATGAAAGCAGTGAAAACTCAGACTCGGACCTCTGCAGTTCTTCTGCATAACTTTAAAATGTTCATTCAAGTCTAGTTTCTAGCTAATCAAATAGAACTACCCATAAACAAGAAATAAATCATCCTTTGTTGGGGACAAAACAGACTACTTTGACTGGTTTATTTTATTGCTAGTTATTACTGTCACTTCTCCAGGTAACAGGTTGCTGCTCACCCAGCTACTTAAGATTACTAAAATCTCACCTCTGGGCTCAAGTTAGTTATCTTTCAAAAATCCTCTCTCAGAAGACAGATGAGTCCCTTGTCTTCTCCCTCTTTGATCCCCATCTGTGGTTTCCACTGGTGTCACAGTGGTCTTTCACCTTCAATCCTGTTATTAAAGCCACTAGCTGTGCCTGGGAACATCCATGCTGCAGCTCCCATCTCTTCAATGGCTTTGGCTGAAACTCAGAAAGCAAGAGATGAAGCGACTCTGGTTCTTCAGCCCACTCTCTCGAAGTAGTTTTGGTCCTACAAGTCACTTACAATTTTTCTTTAAGATAATAAAAGCTGAGTTTCCCAAAGCATCTTTCTGTGTCCTTAATGTGGAATAATGGCAAGCAGCCTGTTCTCTTTGCAGTCAGTCAGCGAGGTTTGCCAGGGAAAAGTAGTTTAATCAGAAAATGTGAGCGTCTCAGCTCAGAAATGATTTGTGGCAACTGGCTGAACACAGACTGTTGTGAAGCTCCAAGTATTTTTCAAGTCTTAGGATCTTTGGTTCCAGCACATTTGAAGCTTCTGCAACTACTGAAGGAAAATTGGTAGCATTTGTTACCTTCACTGCTGCTATTCAGAAGTGGGTAGGTGATGAAGTTAAAGGAAATTACATCAATTTCACATACTTATTGCTGAGATGACAAGCAGTGCACAGATTTTCCATGGGAATATCATGTGTTTGAAAAGTACCCTTTTTGTGGGAAGTTGCAAAATAGAAAATTATCCACAACCTGGAAATTTTTCCATTTCTTCATGAGTGTTTATTGCAAATAAGTTGTTTGCATTTCTTCCAGGCATTTATTAACAAAAGAAAAAAGGAAATACAACATGTAATCTGTGAGCTGTTACTCGTTCTTTGAATAATGGATGCTGTTTTTTGCAAAGGCCCCAAGTGACGCATGGGCAAGTTTTCTTGGCGCCTGTAGGAAGGTGACATAGCAACAGTTGTTGAAGAAGAAGGGATGGAGACATCTTCTTACCACTTTTGTGGTGTTTACTTTTGAAAAACTCGATTGAGTTTCCAAACACCCAGTTAGGAAGCGTTTGCCATCCTGAGACCGGTCTCCTGCGTTGAGGGAAGCAACAGGCAGGGGATTGGTCTCCTGCTATTGCTACCTATATGTAAATGCCTGGATTTGGGGATTTATAATGAGATCTCAGGAGATGGGTTCTGCTATTACTAATTGCTATTACTCATTTGAATGGGAAGATTGGTTTAGACATCTGTGACAGAAACTGCAAAGCACTGCAGAGCTGTACGTGAAATTAGAAGTGGTGTTGTGTGAAGTCCCTTGTGCTCAAGTGAGTTTGAGTGCCAGTGATCCAAAAGTGAAGGTCCTGACCAGCAAAGCATGAGTGTGATGTTCACCCTGTGCTGAAACCTGTTCCTGCTGTCCCAGACCTTATTTCCCAGTGCTGGGACCAGGGCAGCTGCAGCTGCAGGACAGGCACAGAGTTTCCCTCAGCCTCCTGAGCACAGCCAGTGCAGCAGGCTTACCTGTCCCTTCCCAGTCACAAGATAAAGATGGTGGTAATGGTCAGTTATTCCATATTCTATGTCCGAAGACATCACCGATGTCTTCCTAATTGTGTGTCACCTCCGCTGTAAGCAGCAGAGCAAGCCCAGTTCAGTGCTTGCTGTTCTCCCACCATCCTCACTCTTACAAACAGATGGGTCTCATGTACAAGCCATGTCTCAGTTGCATTTATCTAACAAAAGCAACAATCAAAGTCACCACTGCATCCACAAAGAATAACGAGGATTAGAGAGAGTCTTATCCAGTGTGCTGGGAGGCTCATTTGCATTCCCTAATCCGGCTATTCCCCATTTTTCCATTTTATGAAAGGACCTCCCCAATGTCTTTCTGTCCCTAAGACAAGAGAGCTAAAAAGCTTGCATCGATGGAGAGGTGGAAGATCATGTTCATCACATTGCCTTTATACATAATTCTTACACATCACACACTTCTGCCACAATTATCATTTAATTTATACCTCTCCAGAAAAATAGACCAGTCGTCTCCGTGGTCGCCCTGTTTATCATCTCTGGCTGCACGGGCCAGGTGCAAGGACAATGGCTGCCTACTTGTTTCTCTGCACCAGCTGTTCCCCTCAGCATGCACCCAGCCTGGGTCCTGCTGCTGACAGCCCTGTCATGGCTGCTGCTGCGAGTTTAATTTTATTTCAAGAGCTAATCCAGACTGATCATTCCGAAAGCATGCCTAAGTATAGCAAAAGGTAAGTATATTTTCTAGAAAGGAATACTTGAGGTTTTAAATCCATTATAAAATAGCTTATAGGTCTGTGTGAGCTTTTGTTTTGGTTTTTTTTTCCCCAGACTCATGGGAGATGTGGACTGGTGTGATTAGACAATATCAAGTAATGAATTGCTACCCTCAATCATTGCCCTACCAATCACTCACCAAAATCTGTCTCCAGCATATGGATCCAATATGCGTGATAAAAATGGGTGGATGCCAAAGAAGGGCCTGCAATACATCTCAGCCCTACAAGGACCCCAGAGCCAGCAGAGCACGTTTCTTGGATTTGCTTGTGACCATAGGAATTGGTTTACACCAGGCAGTTTAGAGGTCCTAGGACAATATTGCTTCTGGCTTTTTGCTACATGGCTACATGGACCCTCAAATGAGATGAGATGCCGTGAGGAGAGGAGATGAGACTAGACAAGACGAAACGAGGGGAGACGAGCTCATAACAAATTAATGGCATGGGAAATTTGCTTTCTAAATGTCATGAGGCCTTTGAAGCCTGAGTTCAGGATCTAGGCCCTATTTATTTGTTTTCAGGAGCATGAAATCCATAGTTTCCCATTTAAAAAGCAAATAAGACTATCATCTGGGTTTTCAGGGAAATTCTGGTTCTGGTTTCAAGTTCTGCTGTTCACCAAAACATTACCTGTGAGGTTTTAAAAACTGCTTTGAACAAGATGTTTTGTAACAAAGGGGGAGATATAATTTGCAGCTGTATGAAAACAAGGAAAAAAAAAGAGAAGCTTGGAAGAACTTTTCTTAGCTTTGATGATGTCATTCACAGAGCTCTTCCAACATTGTTTTTAAATTAATTTTTCAATTAATTGTTTTACTTCCAAACCTTTTTTGTTAATATTAATTGGAGACAAGGCCAACTTATGACAGTTACATTAACTTGCATCAACAGAGATTTTCCTTCCCCTCTTTCTTTTCCCAGCTCAGTCTATTATATTATCAGTCAAAATTCCCCACCAAAGAATGCACTTCTGCCTCTGAGATTTCTGCTGCAGCTGAGAGGAGGAATTTGCCAGTACTTTGACCTTTCTCTCCCTACTAATCTAACTTGAGTCAGTAGATGCCAAAGGTAGCTTAGTTATTTCATATTTTTACAGTTTCATCTGATGACAGTCTGTCAGTCTTTGTGTAGACTCAGGTGTCTGCAGAATAGTACATTCTGTTCTTCTGCAGGCCGACAAAACAAGACAAATGAGATGTTGTAACTACAGTAATAAAACCGTCATATAGCTGAAACTTTGAGAGAGGTCACTCAGAAATAGCTTCAATTCCAATTGACTCTGTATCAATGACTTGAAATTGTATACATAGCCAATCAAACCAGTAGTTCATACTGGGATACAGAGATGGGGACTGCTGGCTATTTGACTTTCCTTCCAGGAGATCTGCCTTCTCTTCGCAACCATTCCAGATGTTTACAGTGTGACATTGAGCAAGTTACCCTCTATCTTTAGTTTATAATTTCCTAGTCATAACAACAAGGACCATGATATGACTGTCCTTTGTAAAATGCCTTGAAATCTATGGATGAAGTCAAGGCTTATACTGAAAAATCATCAGCGGTTTGTATTTACAGAGCAACTTCTAAGAGCCTCAGGATGCTATCCTGAAATTATACAAAAATGCATGCATCAATGCAGGAGCATGCTAGTTAGGTAAAGTTGTCCGGAAAGGCTATATTCTCAGTTCATGGACAATTGGCCTTTTTTTTAAAATTCAGTTTTGGCCCAAATTATAACAAACTAAGAAATTATTAATATTTCCCACAAATGGGAAGTTCCAAGGGGGAAAAAAATGAAATAATCAGAAATACCAAGTTAGGAAAGCTTCCAAAGAAATTACATTCCCAAGTGAATCCTGCATTATAGACAATAGGTGACTCAGGTAGGGGGTAAGGAGGAAAAGAAATCTGCAGGATGCCTGAAGAGAACCAGACACATCTTGTGTGTTTAAATTACTGTTCCTCTTCTTGTTGAGTTTTAACCCTAACACTTAGCCAAAATTCAAGGTTATTTTCTGTTAGAAAGAGAAATTAATGATGAGAGAGGTGGGTGTCTTTGACACAGCTCCAATTGTTTACAAATAATGTACAAAATCTTGCTTCCTTGAACAAGGCAAAAAGCAGCAAGCTGGAGACAACTTCTCAGAAGGGGGTCTGGCATGGCCAGCCACCAGCACTCAGCTCAGCAAGATCCAAGGAGATTTTCCCAGCACCATCTCTTCTCTGTGCTTATTTATGCCATAACTTATGCTTGGCTTTACCTCCTCCCTCTCCAGTACGCAGGTCCTCCTGGGCTGCTTGCATAGAGGCACCATCCAGACAGCAAGTGTTGCACCTTGAGGTATCTCTCAAAGACCCCACTACTGGGCACAACATTGAATTAACAGAGTTTGCCTCTGATAATTTCAGGGAAAAGTTGAAAAAAAACTCTCAATGCAACCTAAAAGCTCAAAAAGGAGAAGATAAGAAAACTCTCGATGTACTTTCTTTACCATAGAAAAATACCATTAATGTGAGGCCATTTGTTACTCTGGGCCTGGCTGCTGCTTTGAACATCTGAAATTGATGGTTTTGAGGAGCAGATTCCATTAGGTAATAATTCAGCATGCTTCAGCCACAAGAAGTTCAAGATGACATGGGCAAGACAGGGATGGGTAAAGGTGATAAATAACACAAAGCTGGTACACAGATGACAACAGCATCTCCAATTGGCACAGGCATCACTGCCAGACTCAATCTCCTCACCATTCCTGTCACAGGCTGAAAGTTCTTCTTGCTGTAAGAAGCAGAAGTCTTTTTTCCAACTCTCAAAGGAAAAATGTATCCGTGAATCACACTCTCACACCAGGGAATGTGCATTAACTCAGCGTAAATGATAATAATGAAACTATAGTATATGTGTAATTTCCAAGAGCAAAAATTTTGCTACTAGTCATGAAGGAGGAACTACCAAAAAAAATGGAGAGGTCTTTTTCATTATCTAATTTGCCATCATTCCTTGATTTCTCCAAGTGAGGCTGAGGGCTCTGGGTTAGATCATTAAGGCTCCTTCCCTCTTTTCTGTAGAATAGACCTCTGCACTACAGAAAAGAGAAGCTGGTATTGGAACCTGCAGGGATGCCATGAGCTCTCGCGATTCTAGCAAATCCATAGAGATTTTATGGAGGATAGCCCTAGGCTCATGATCAAAAGAGCACAGAGAGTGAGTGTGATGTTCAGTCTTCAGAAACAATGAAAATAGCTGAACTTTCTTGGAAGAGCTGACCTTTTTTCCTAACTTCCCTTATCTCTAATAAGCAAGAGTATTTCTGTCAGGTATTGAGTTTAGATTTAGATTGCAGTGTTGTTCACTACTCTGTTACAAAAGTGAAATAGATTTAATGTCCAGACCTGTAAATCCTCTGCAGTGAAACAGGAAAAAAAATGAAGTTACAGAATGAAGACCAGTTAATGGAAGTGTATGCATGAACGGCCTGTAGGGTTTTCTCATTAACTGCTATGCTGATTTATGTTGTTGTCATTGCAATCTTTCTATATTATGTTTCATTATCTTCAAAGAATATTGTTACAATTAGATTGAAATTTTTCTTCATGGGAGGCATTGCCCTCACTGAAGGGCAAGCATGATATTCCCAGGCAACCTGTAGTACAATTTGCCACCTGCAGCTGCCAGCTCCCATCCTCTGGATCTTCATCACCATGCACAAGACCAGCCCAGAATCTGGGGAATGGTTAACAAGGTGATTTCAAAACACCCACATCTTCACTAAGCCTTCAGGTGAAAGACAAACCACCACCTTTGGGTAGGACTGAGGAAGGGAAAATCCAGACGTGTCCCTCCCTGTTTCAGGAAGAGTTCAAGGCAGCTGCTTCTGCTGGGGTTCATGCTCACATCGCCAAGAGCAGCCCAAAGATGTCCTGCCAGGAGGGATACGTGCATGCACGGCAACTAATTGTACTCTGTACATCAGACTGCAAAAAAAAAGACCAATTAATCATCATTTCACCTTGCCAAGTAAGTAAATACTACTGCCCTCATCTTACATACAGGAAAAACGAGTTATCAGGCTGTCACAGAAAGAGCTGGGGCCAGCGCCAGAACCAGGAAACAGGTATCCAAACACTCCACTGTGCTAGCTTTCATCTGGCTTTGCTCAGGCAACAAAACTGGTCTCCTGAGGAGTCAGACTCAAGCTGGCTTCTCTATAACAGCAGAAGGAAGGCAGCCAACCTATCCTGATGTCTCATAGACCCTCTGGGGCAGCAAGGAGCATGTTGCACTTCCTAACTTTTGACTTCTGGTAACTTGTTCTTTGTTGAGAAGAATAGGGGTCTTGAGGAGCCCCATGTAGTAGTTCTAGGGGCTTCTGGTTGCTTCTATAGTAGCAAAATAGCGGGCACAAAAAACAACAGTGACAAGATTTGAAGACCAGCTAATGTTTCATTTCCGTTTACTTTTCAACATTTTGTATGTGCACATACAAACACAACTGCAGATTAAAAGCTTCTCACTAAAAAATAAAACAAATAGCCTGGACTTTCCTTAAACTCGGAGGCATCATGGTAGATGCTTCACAGGTCTCATAGCTGATTCTGTCCATTTCAAAGGCAGACCAATACAAACTTCTTGCTCCTGTTGTTATAGCTCAGTTCATCCTATAGACCCACTGCTTGTAGGCCCATGAGACCACCTGTCTTGAAATAAGCACACAGGCATTGTTCAGCTTGCTGCCTTTTCCTCTCACAACAGAACAAAGAGAAAATAAGTAATTTTTAAAACCTCGATGTCAAACTTAGCAGAGAAAACAAGATGCTTGGCCAAACCTAGTTCTCTGGAGAGCTGACAGTTGATTTACCCTACTAACACATCAGTAATTCTCTGTGCTGCAACAACCACTATGTGGTTCATTTTGTTCACTCTCAGGGTTGGTGCTGAAATTCTCTAGCCACATACTCAGGAAGAGATCCTTTTATCAAAAAAAGTTTTGCTCTTTGCACCACAAATATTGTGTGTAGCTGATATTGTCCTTCCATTACGCCCTTGAATGAGATTGGCTGTAGTGATGTGGGAGTGATGTGCAGACAGCAGAACTTGGCCCCAGTTTGATGGGATAAGGCAAACACAGATTTTGGCACTTATATTCAGGAGGACTAATGTCAAGAAGTAGGTCTCTGTGGACATTACTACCTCAGTGGCAAAACTTTGCTGATCCAAATTCAAGAGACTAGTCTCAAGGAGGACATTG
This sequence comes from Brachypteracias leptosomus, assembly GCA_013401335.1. Classification (NCBI taxonomy): domain Eukaryota; kingdom Metazoa; phylum Chordata; class Aves; order Coraciiformes; family Brachypteraciidae; genus Brachypteracias; species Brachypteracias leptosomus. Next base: position 129,984 of record VYZX01013329.1, read on the forward strand.
TATTCAGATGCTGGGAGAAAAGGAAAGAAGGGTTCAGAAGATGAAGTATCTGGCCTAGCAGCAATTAGAGCTCACCATAGGTCTGAGGTTGCATACACCAGCAGTGACTCCAGCTGTATGGGGAAACAAAAAGAATATGAGGAAGAGACAAGGATTTGAGCCTGGCTGGAGGAGTCCATCTCCAGACAGACCCAACATGACTGAAAGTGGTGCTTATGTGCACAAGAGTAGAGGGGATAGACTTTGTTTTTTGCAGCTAGTTAGGAAAAGCAATAAGATCTGCCCTTTTCTTTCCAGAACGTAAAAGGATAGCCTGTTCTGCATTTTTTTTTTTTAAATAAAACCAGGAGAATTTCCACACTGGACCATTCTTACTCCACTGTGCAAATACCTTTGTGTTCATTGGCAACAAATCTGGAAGGTCCATCTGCTTTCAACCAACACACCAACATCCACTGATACAAGCTCACATGCTCTTACTCTATGTCCTCTCATTTACCAGATCATAGAAAGGGAGGAGAGAGAAATCCAGCGGATTTACTCTAATCCCTGAATGCAGTTTTGGATCTGCTTTGTATGGCCTCAGAGCCATCCCCTTGTCTATATAAACAATATCCTGTGCTGAACAGGCAATTCTGTGCAGCATGTAGAGAAGAAAAAGGAGAGAAGAAAGGGTAGTGAGAAACAGAGACAGTATATAGTTTAGGGAAACATAATATAATAGTGATGGAGTTTGCATTTTCTGCCAAAAAAAAATCCCACCAGTTTTCTTGGCTTTTTTACTAGGACTTGCTAAAGTTAAGAGGCAGGGAGTAATTTTACAGACTCTGACACATTTAGCTGAATGATAGAGCAACAAGCTTGGGAAATACCTTTGACACTCAAATGTACAAAATAATATATCTTATGGCTTGAATCAGCCTGGCTTTCTACATGCCTAGGGTTTAAATGTAAATCTTTTCCAAACATAAGGAGTTTGTAAGGGTGTTAATCATACAGCTCTTTTTACAGTGTGCAAATCTTTGGGGAGCATTAATACCTTGCAGGGAGAGTTCTGGCCTAGAAAACTGCAGTTTGCAGCACTGCTAAGCCATATAAATCACTGCAGCTACAGTGGAATGTGATGATTTGAAACCATCAGGTTTAGAAATGGAAAAAAGACATGATCTTGAAAGATTCAAACTGCTTTGAATATGCCGCACCCAGTTCTACAGCTCTGATTGAGACATATTCAACAAACATCAAAGTACAAGCTGCAAGATCAAATACTTTCTGTGGGAAAACCTCCAATAAAACTTACCCTTTCTAGCTCTGCATATGTTTAGAAACACTGGGGCTAATTGTACAGCAGCTCGCACATGGCGCAATCACCAACAAGGAGGGAATGTGAAGCTCGAGGACAGCCTTGTCTGCAGTTACCATGATATGGTCATGAGACTCCACCTGGAGTACTGGGTCCAGCTCTGGAGTCCTCAGCACAAGAAAGACATGAACTTGTTGCAGCAGGTTCAGAAGAGGGCCACAAAAATGATCAGAGAACTGAAACACCTCTAGTATGAAGGTAGACTGAGAAAGTTAGGCTTGTTCAGCCTGGAGAAGAGAAGGCTCTAGGGAAACTTTATTGTGGCCTTCTAGTACCTAAAAGGGGTCTATAAGGAAGCTGGAAAGGGACTGTTTACAAGGGCATGTAGTGATAGGACAAGGGGTAATGGGTTTTAAACTGAAAGAGTGTAGATTTAGATTAGAAATTAATTAGAAAGAAATTCTTCACTATGAGGGTAGTGAGACAGGTTGTCCAGAGAAGTTGTGGATGGGACCAGGCTGGATGGGGCTTTGAGCAACCTGGTCTAGTGGAAGGTGTCCCTCCCCATAGGACATGGGATTAGAACTGGATTATATTTGACCTCCCTTCCATGGAAGGTGTCCCTCCCCACAAGACACAGCATTAGAACTGGATTATATTTGACCTCCCTTCCAACCCAGACCATTCTATGACTCTATGATTCTATAACAAGCAGAAAAAGATGGAAAGATGAAGAACATCCACAAAATTGTCAAAGTTATATAAAATGGAAGGAGAAAAAAAAAAAAAGGAAGTGCAGCAGCTTCATTTCTACAAGCAACATCATCCAGAGAGTAGGAAAGCATTATCGTCTTTATCATCTTCTCTAACCTTGCTCACAGGCAGTCTTGAGGACTGGAGAGAAAACACAGCTTGCATTCAGTTTATGTTTTATTTATGCTGGACCTGCACTGTCTTAGACCTAGTACTGTGCTAGTAGGATGTGTTAAGAAGGGAAAGCTCTAAAAGTATTTAGAAACAAACAGCTGTCAAATGGTGATGCTCAGTAAGATGTAATTAGTGACACTGGATCAGATGGGATGTGTTTAAACACTACGCTTGCTTCAAAAAGCTATTGTGTATCCACAGAGAAAAGGAAAAAACATGTTTCTAAGTTTACCAAATTTGTAAGCATATCAAAATCGTTCTTCTTCTGAAGATTCCCTGCTTTTTGCCATGATTTAGTTCAGCAGTAAGGACAATATGAGAGAGCAAACTGGACTTGTATGTGCAGGTTGTGAGGAGTTACATATTTAGTTTGATTAATATTTGCTATTGCAAAAGATATCTGACCTTTTCTTGAGGAGCTCAGTTGCTACCTCTGCCTCATAGCAAGCCTTTGCAAGTCTGGAGAGAAGTGGTGACAAGTGCTCTGCCTGCCTTCCATGGAGCTCCATTCAAGCTTGGTCGACAAACAGTGTTTTTCAGGTTGCTGTATTTGCAGTACCAAGATCTTTCCAAAATAACCGAGCATGAGACATTTCAAAGGGGAAGGAAGGAGTGTACTACCAGAAACAAATCATACTTGCATCCAGAGTGAGACCCTGCTTATACATCTTCCTGATGAAGGACTTCTATGTATAAACACTTACTGATAAGGAGATAAAGCTTATCAATACATAAACATGATCATACATACAGCACTTAGGTAATATGCTCTAGACTGGTTAAATAGTGTTTAATTTCTAGGTTAAATACTCTAGAATTATAAATGACACCTTCCATACAACCTTAATTTGGTTTCTCGCATATGTGCAATGGAAGATAACCTTTAATTAAATTTTTTTTTAATTTTTTTTTTCCTCTTTTCCCCACAGGGATCTTGTCATATGGTGAGAACAGTGATAAATAAAAAGAAGCAAGACTGGGAATTAATGACGCTCCTTGCTTTATTTGCTCCACCATGTAGGAAGCAAAACTTCTGTAAAGAGCAAAGGCAGGAGGCTGCAGGAGAGAGCACATCTTTTGGAATAAAGCAAGTGAATATTACAAAATAATACTCAGTTAAGTCCCTGCTGCTGCTACAGGCTTCCTCCCCAACTGTAACCACAGTGTCCTCGGTCTGCTTCACAGTTTAGACATGACAGGGTGGAAAAAAGGTGTGCAGGTCAGTATAATGTGGGCTGACATTAGAGTGCTTGGCAGCTTTGAAAATCAGAAAAGACTGAGTCTTTGTAAGAATAGGAAGGCAAAGAAACAGAACATGACACTCAGTAGAATTAGGTACCTATTAATGTCATAACTCTGTGTGTAATATAGTTATTCTTATGGAATAAGAAAATTTGCATTTGGCAAAATTCCCCTTGGGACAGTTTCTAAGTTCCATTCCAACACTTGAAACATCCAAGTTTTCTGAAAGACCAGTGTCCTGATTTGAGTTAGAACTGAATTAATTAATTAATTAATTCTGTTCAGTGATTTTACTTTTCAGCCGAGTTTCTTCTAACTGACTGCACTTTCTGAAGCTAACAGCATGTTTTTGTAGACAGTGTCTGCTTCTAGCAGTGATAACACTTGAGGTTGCTTCTCTGAGGCCTGAAACCACTGGAAGAACAAGACACACTGCTGGGTTGTGACTCATCCATAGGTCAACTCCAACTCGGGGGCCCATAGCCCAAGGCCCAGCACTTCATTTGGCCCCCTGACCTATGGATGATTTACAACCTCCATATTAGCCCCAAGTACAAAGGCACAGTTTTCCAATTACCATACTTCCAAATTCTTTAAACAGCAAAGGAAACACCTTTTACATGGCAGAGTTACCATACATACAAACAGCAACAAGAAATTTCACATTGTATACAGTCTTCACTTCGCTGTTACTGCTTACAAACACTCTTCTTAGTTTAATGCATTCTATCCACTTCTTCATCTGCTAACTTCTCCCCAAGGTTTGTCATTACATGACAAAGTTCTGCAGCACCATCTCTTTATCATCCAACAGAGCATCATTATCAAAGTCCACTTTAACTCTTTGCGTTTTCTCTTTACCATCCAGCAGAGCATCAACATCATTACCCACTTCATCTCTTTGCCAAAATTAGTTCTGCTCATCACTGTCCTCAACTCCTTTGTGGTTGTTTTCATTACCATTCTTTTCCACACAAGTGCTTCTCATCACCTGTACAATCTTCTCATACAAACATTTTCATCCATCATCAATTGCCCTACCATCATCCAAGCCAAGGATTTGGACCAGACCAGGCATTCAGGCCCAGAATCCTGAGATCATTTCAGGCAATTTCTCATTAATTGCCCTACCATATCATCTTCAGCCAAATCAGGCATTTGGAGAATTTTTCAGACATAATCACCCCACCAAAATCCAGGCCAGGGTCCAGAGAACTACCATCATCTAGATCCCTTTTTGGGCAATTCCTCACACACATCATTAATTGCCCTACCTTTCGGGTGATGGTTACTCTACCATCATCCAGGCTAAGGATCTGGAAAACTTTACGGGCAATAATTACACCCTACTATCATCCAGACCAAGGATTTAGAAAACTTAACGGGCAGTATTACCCTACTAAATCCTAGTAGAACCACCATTATCCAGACCAGAGACCCAGAACATCCAGACCCATCCAAGTTACAGGCATTGCCCCACCATTCAGGTCAGAGTCTGGAGAACCTTTTGGGTGATTCTTCACACAGGTACTTTCAGCTATCATATTTCCGTAATTATCTTCTTCACACAAGCACATTCAATTCACAGTCTATTATTATATGTAAATTGGGGGTCTCCACATTCATCTTCTACACACAAACACATTCTAACATTTTCTGCTCATTTCTTTCTGCTCATTTTTTCATTCTGCTCACTTTCTACTCACAAAATTACTTTCTCAAAGTCCAAGGTTTCTGCTCACTTTCTACTCAAAAATGCTCTTTACTACTTTAAGCACTTTCATCACTTTGTCTCTTTATCTCTGCTCACTGACACTTTCTTACTCTCAAATGCTTTCTGTTCAAGCTGGTCCCACTTTGTCTCTTTCTGCTCACTTAATTTTCTCGCAAGCGACAGCACACAGGATCTTCTTGGGAGGGTTCCTGGTCTCACTTAATCCAGTTTCACAGGATCTTCCTTCAGACCAAGCTGCTGACTACACCAATTTTGTGCCTAGCTCTCTTCTTCCTCAGGCCAACACCAAACTTAGCAACATCCCCTCAGCATAACTTCATCTTTTATTCTTCATTGGTTCATTCTTCTCTGTCTCAAATCAGCCAAGGGGAAACACATCACTATGAGAGAGCTCAGCAAACTGCCCCCAACAGGAACTCCCTTCCACAAGAACTCACTTCCAACTGATCAGCTCCTTGTTGCTTCTCACAAACTGGTCGATTCCTGGTTAATATAGCTCTAGCCTTGCCCACCACCCCAACCATGATCACCTGGGGGAAGGCAGGGCCTTACACAGGTGGGCCAGGTTCTATCTCTGGGACCTGAAACCACTGGAGGAACAAAACACACTGCTGGGTTGTGACTCATCCATAGTTCAACTCCAACTCAGGGCCCACAGCCTGGGCCCCAGCACTTCTCTCCTGAATCCAGTTTTCTCCCATTCTCTCTCTCATTCCCTTTCTCTCCCATTTGGGAGGGGATAGGGACCAACATCAATCCTAAGTCTCTCTCCCTCATTCCCTTTCTATTCCCCTTTTTGGAGGGGAAAAAGGGGTTAGCTGAGAGCATCTGTTCTAGGTCTAGTGGACTGACCCTAAACCTTGACAACCAGTTACTCTACTTGAAAACAGCAACAGAAAGTACTTCCCCAATTTTTCTTTCCATTACCACTGGTCCATTAAACGATTTTATTTCAGAGGTAAGCCAAGGAGTAGCTTAGCAGGTTGCTAACAGGATTAAATGAAAGATTTGAAAATATCTATGCAGTGATCCCAACTGGGAGACCATTGTGCATTGAGTCATCAGTCATCCACATCACACCGAACCTGAGCAGTCCCAGGCCTGTGTGGTGCCATGCCACATGTCCAACATGGCCTTCAGCCTGTGCTGTGCTGAACAGATCCCCTGGCCGTGGGACAAACTCAGCCACCTCGTTATAACCAAGGATCCTGAGGGCAGCTCCCACTTGGTACCTCAAATTTTCACACTGATTGCCCCCTTGTTTCTATAGCCACAGCCATATATATGGTGTGATGGCATGTGAACTGCCCCATTGACTCCTAAACATTTGCAAAAATACAGACGCTATGAAATATAGAAACAATCTTAGAAATTTGATGCAAAAAAAAATATGTATCTTGTGTCCTCACCTTAACCAGAGAATACCCTCAGATTTTAGATTTAATAAAACCCTATTCCTTGTACTGCAGATAGTGGCTTGGAAATATGACCCATTCACATGCAGAAAAAAGAAGGCAAAGAAAAAGCACCTCAAGCATTCTTTACAAAAGAACTTTCCCAAACCTCATCTCTACATCAGCCTCTCAATATTTTTGCAGCCTGACTCATAAAATGCTGAGTGTGTGTGGGAGAGGTTGAGTAGGAGGGAAGGGATGGCACTGCCATTTTAAAAATTATAAATAGATAAAATGNGGCTAAGGATCTGGAAAACTTTACGGGCAATAATTACACCCTACTATCATCCAGACCAAGGATTTAGAAAACTTAACGGGCAGTATTACCCTACTAAATCCTAGTAGAACCACCATTATCCAGACCAGAGACCCAGAACATCCAGACCCATCCAAGTTACAGGCATTGCCCCACCATTCAGGTCAGAGTCTGGAGAACCTTTTGGGTGATTCTTCACACAGGTACTTTCAGCTATCATATTTCCGTAATTATCTTCTTCACACAAGCACATTCAATTCACAGTCTATTATTATATGTAAATTGGGGGTCTCCACATTCATCTTCTACACACAAACACATTCTAACATTTTCTGCTCATTTCTTTCTGCTCATTTTTTCATTCTGCTCACTTTCTACTCACAAAATTACTTTCTCAAAGTCCAAGGTTTCTGCTCACTTTCTACTCAAAAATGCTCTTTACTACTTTAAGCACTTTCATCACTTTGTCTCTTTATCTCTGCTCACTGACACTTTCTTACTCTCAAATGCTTTCTGTTCAAGCTGGTCCCACTTTGTCTCTTTCTGCTCACTTAATTTTCTCGCAAGCGACAGCACACAGGATCTTCTTGGGAGGGTTCCTGGTCTCACTTAATCCAGTTTCACAGGATCTTCCTTCAGACCAAGCTGCTGACTACACCAATTTTGTGCCTAGCTCTCTTCTTCCTCAGGCCAACACCAAACTTAGCAACATCCCCTCAGCATAACTTCATCTTTTATTCTTCATTGGTTCATTCTTCTCTGTCTCAAATCAGCCAAGGGGAAACACATCACTATGAGAGAGCTCAGCAAACTGCCCCCAACAGGAACTCCCTTCCACAAGAACTCACTTCCAACTGATCAGCTCCTTGTTGCTTCTCACAAACTGGTCGATTCCTGGTTAATATAGCTCTAGCCTTGCCCACCACCCCAACCATGATCACCTGGGGGAAGGCAGGGCCTTACACAGGTGGGCCAGGTTCTATCTCTGGGACCTGAAACCACTGGAGGAACAAAACACACTGCTGGGTTGTGACTCATCCATAGTTCAACTCCAACTCAGGGCCCACAGCCTGGGCCCCAGCACTTCTCTCCTGAATCCAGTTTTCTCCCATTCTCTCTCTCATTCCCTTTCTCTCCCACTTGGGAGGGGATAGGGACCAACATCAATCCTAAGTCTCTCTCCCTCATTCCCTTTCTATTCCCCTTTTTGGAGGGGAAAAAGGGGTTAGCTGAGAGCATCTGTTCTAGGTCTAGTGGACTGACCCTAAACCTTGACAACCAGTTACTCTACTTGAAAACAGCAACAGAAAGTACTTCCCCAATTTTTCTTTCCATTACCACTGGTCCATTAAACGATTTTATTTCAGAGGTAAGCCAAGGAGTAGCTTAGCAGGTTGCTAACAGGATTAAATGAAAGATTTGAAAATATCTATGCAGTGATCCCAACTGGGAGACCATTGTGCATTGAGTCATCAGTCATCCACATCACACCGAACCTGAGCAGTCCCAGGCCTGTGTGGTGCCATGCCACATGTCCAACATGGCCTTCAGCCTGTGCTGTGCTGAACAGATCCCCTGGCCGTGGGACAAACTCAGCCACCTCGTTATAACCAAGGATCCTGAGGGCAGCTCCCACTTGGTACCTCAAATTTTCACACTGATTGCCCCCTTGTTTCTATAGCCACAGCCATATATATGGTGTGATGGCATGTGAACTGCCCCATTGACTCCTAAACATTTGCAAAAATACAGACGCTATGAAATATAGAAACAATCTTAGAAATTTGATGCAAAAAAAAATATGTATCTTGTGTCCTCACCTTAACCAGAGAATACCCTCAGATTTTAGATTTAATAAAACCCTATTCCTTGTACTGCAGATAGTGGCTTGGAAATATGACCCATTCACATGCAGAAAAAAGAAGGCAAAGAAAAAGCACCTCAAGCATTCTTTACAAAAGAACTTTCCCAAACCTCATCTCTACATCAGCCTCTCAATATTTTTGCAGCCTGACTCATAAAATGCTGAGTGTGTGTGGGAGAGGTTGAGTAGGAGGGAAGGGATGGCACTGCCATTTTAAAAATTATAAATAGATAAAATGCCAACTGTCTGCATTTTACCTTCAAGGCATCATTAACTGGCCAAGATTATCGCCAACATCTATAACTAATAATGCAAAGATGATTAGTTTTGTTTCTTAAATTTAAATGAGAGTGTTATAAAACTTGACAGCAACAAATACAGCTTGTATTGGTACAGCTCAAGTCAGGATTTTTCTAGACAGTTTCAGTGATGTTTCTTTTTTAGTTTAAAATGGAAATTATCAACATAGCAGTCTAAAATATGTGCTTGCATGATCACTAGCAGTCTGGATTGCAATATAATAAAATTCTGCAGTATCATTTACTTTGCATAGTTTATACAATTTATTTCCTCCTGCTTCTGTTGAAGTGAACAGGTTTTATTTTCCCTTCTGCAGAAGCCTGAGGTGCATTTCACCCCTGGCTGTCACCCACCACCACATCCTGCCAGCGTTTGGTCTGCAGACCGCAGAGGGGAAGGTCTGACTTTGACATCCAGATGCAAAACCTGCTGTCTTTGGCTGTTTTAAAAATGCAAGAGAAGCATGTTGCTTAAAGCCCTAAACTTAGTGATGACAGTGGGACTGTGGTACTGCCAGTTTTTTAACCCTTTGTTTTCTGGGCCGCATATTGTTATAAGATGAGATGTGTTCAGTAACGTCAACAAAGCTGTTGAGATCCTTTCTAGGGCACACATCTATGAACAGGGTCCCAAGCATGATTAAGAGCTCATTTTAACACTGTGCAAGGTATTTGAGAAGGAACCAAGCTGGTGTGTGCTACAAACGTATGGGTCCCTTCCAACTTGAGATATTCTATGATTCTATAAACTGCCAAGTGTTTTTATAAAGAAGCAAACAATTCTGAGAAGTCCCACTACAGCAATTCTCCGCTACTGGGCCAGCTGGCTGGGCTTGCTTGAGTGTAATACAATGCAAATATAAGCACATAGAGCAGCATTGTTTTCCACAACACAAAGTAAGACACAGGTTAGGGAATCCTGCTCTTGGCTCTAAGCAACCGTTCAGCCTTGGTGTTGCTAACACAGAAGCACAGACCAACTTCCCAAGGAGCCTGAGGCACAGTTTTTTTACATAGTGATTTCTCTTCATCTGCTGACATGTTTTTCAGCACATTACATACCATGCAGAGAGCAAGCATGCAGGGCCCAGCAGCAACCTGCACCTACCCGCTGCAGATGCTGCTACCTCCTTCAAGCCAGAACCATTTGCCAAGATAATGAAAGATCTTTTAATGGATTCTTAAGAAAATTACAGACATTTCTGTATGGGGCTGAGAACCACTCAGAGTCTCTACTTCCCAGCACAGATCCTGGGGGAGTTTAGGCATAAGTCTGTGCTGATCCCCTGGGGACCTGAAACAGGTGCTTCATTGTTCAAGGCCTCTGTGAATATGGAGGCTCTCATGATTTTAGATTCCCAGCAAAGTTTTTCAGTTGGACCTTAGATGTCTGTGGACTTGGATCTACTGGAGTACCTTGTAGATGTCACATACTTGAATTTAAGTACTCCAATGCCACTGTAGGTACTTACAATGCAATTATTTCCATGTTTGGATCTTAACTTCTGTGTCAACTGCTACGTTGTGCTGAACTCCTGCTGAACAGTGGCATCTTCAAATGCTATTGCCTTTATGCCTTTCTCTTTTCTTCAGCAAGCTGAAAGCAGATTTCCATGAAAACCATACTGTGCTCCAAAATACAACTTTATAAAGGAAACTTTTTAGAAAATTAGCTGCAGAGACAGACCAAGGCCTCTTGACTAATAAAGACCTGGCAATAACATGTCTTCTATTACCAAAGCTTCACAAAAACCTAATTCTGCAAGATGCAAACTCTCAATTACTCTAATGTGATCTTCTATGTCATTTAGCAGACTTAGCACAGACCAGAAAATGTGGCTCAATATATTCCCATTCAAACATAATTGTAATTTACTGAATGTTTCCCCACTGGGAAAAAATAGTCGGGATTTGAGTACCCGTTGTACCGATACATATGCATAATATACGTATACAATTACTTGGTACATATTATTGTCCTCTCTTGACAACAGGTTTAAGCATGGAAAGGTGGCCGCAAGACTCAGCATCACTCAGCTTGCAGTGGTTTTGCAGGAGTAATTTCCCAAAGAAGCAAGGTCATGGGCATAATGCTGCTATATTTGTGAAAATGCTGTACTGAAAAATGCTCAGGTCTGACATTAAGCATTTCTCTGAAAGCAAGTTTGATCTGGATCTGATCTGACAAGACTCTGGAGTGTGTTTGTGGATGGCACTACTCCCTCCCCAGGTTACCAGCCTGGTATTTAACCTCCCCAAGTTGCTCAGGTGCTCTGGTGAAGATAAGTACAAAAAGGGATGATACATAGGCTACACTGCAAGACAATGCTTCTTCTGGTACGTTACTCAAAATACCTTCCAGGAGACTAGCTTCCGCTGCTTAAATATCCACCTACAGTACATTTGTGGCTAAAGCTGTACCAAGAGTGGCAGAACTAAAATGAACTGCCACCCTCAGGAAAACCTTATTAGAACAATTTCACACTAAGCAGTTTATGTAACTAGATCTTAAATACACCAGCTTTCTAGAAACACTGTCAAGCAGTTATCCTTAACTAACCCAATCTGTTTTTTTTTTTTTAAAAAAGGGCTAACTAGAAATATTGACCATAGAGATTCCCTGAAATCATTGCAGTGGAGCAACTCTTCAACCCGCTATTCACTTTCTTTGAGAATGTCATTTCAGTTCAAAATGCTGAAGATATCTTGCCTTGAATATCAAATTCTTGGGAGATCTAAGTTGGTATGGCTGCTGGACCTTTGAGCAAAGGAAGACTGTTGGTTTTTAGCATCACCTGTAACATTAACAGTCTTGACTTGGATTCTGTCTACATGTATTGGAGAGCACTAAGCAGTTCTTTCGTCCTTGTCTTTTTCTCTGGTAAATAAGAAATGCACCAAAGGGGGCAGTCTGGGTCTTTTTCATAAGCTTAATGGACAGTTTCCAAAGTAAAAATTGACTGATCTGTAGAAAAGCAGAAAAAAAAACCCAGAGTATTTTGGCATGTATCATCATATTTTGGGTTGCAAAATAAAGTATGCCATATTGACTTTTGTCCTGAAAAATATCCAGGCTTAAACATGTCACTGGGTCACCAAACTCATCGTCTTGAACCTTAGCTAGATCACCAGTTCCAAATCACTGTCAGAGCATCGAAACATATTTTTTGGTCTAGGCATTCATTTTCCTTCAAATTGCTTTGTTCATATTTAGTTCTACCCTTTGTGGCTGGCTTTGGAATTAATCGCTTTCTCATACATCAGAAAAAAGATCCATTACAGACCAAACATCCCATATTTGCTTGAGAAGGATATGAATGAGAACAATAATTTTGAAAAATTATTGACTTTGCCAGCTTCCAAAATAAATGTATGTTGGGCTTTTTGGCTTAAGTCCTTGAAACCATGATTCCCATCATACAATTATCAGACAGAGGATTTTTAGGCAATACTGGACATGAAGTATGCTGCAGGGTGTAGACCAAACCTTTAGGACTATTCTTTTATACTAAGTGGAGGTGATACAAAGACATCATTAATGGTTAGTCTTTTCATATGGAGCCATAAGGCCACTCCTGTGACATCCATTGGTTCATGCTGCGTTATCTTAGTAAAGGCTCTGCAACTGTTTAAACATGCTTAATAGTCACTTTGTGCTGCTGGAGTAGAAGAGAATCTCAGTCTATTTCTGAAACATCCAGCTATTTTTAATTGAAATTGCTAAGTATCAGTGCCAATATAATCAGGTTTCAGCATGTAAGAACTTCCTGCTCCTCCTACTCTTGTACTTTCCTTCAAGTGTTTTATGTGACAAAAACTAGGTAAAGAACTTTACACAGATGTGAATGGCAAAAGTGACATTGCTGTCAACGAGAGAAATTCCTTGAAGCGGAAAGAACACTTCCAGCAAAGCTTTGGAGAAGGGAGGAGAAATGAGCAAAACACAACGTGCATTTTCAAAAATCATTCCAACATGATAGTGGCATGTAAAAGATAATACCGTATACATTTCAACCCTCTCTTTGCTCAAGTTCCCAGCAAAAACTTATGCTCTCAAAATAGCTGCAAAATTTAAGATGTTACCACCCATTGACAGAGGTTACGCAAATGTGCACCTCAGTGCCTCCACAGCTTACTCAAAAACACTTTTCAAAGCATGTTTATCTCCAGCCACTGAATTTTGCATGGAAACCAGCTGAGGTGAGTGGATTGCATACTCTTCACTTCATCAGTTACTCTAACAGTCCTTGCTGGAGATATACAGTAGTAACGTCTTAAACTATATCAGCTAGATTTGCCTGGATCTCACCTAACCTCTCTTCAAGGTTCCACCATACTCTTGGCTTTTACATAGATGAAGACTGAATTAGCTAAGCTACCCTTGTACTAATTTCTCAGCATTAGCACATACAGGTAACAGCCCTACTGACAACTCTTTTATGCTGTTTTCAAAGATCTCTTACCTTTTTATTTACCAGCAGTCAGGAGAATAACTTGCTATTTTTTGAATCACTGGTGCTCCTGGCTGATCTACAAACCTCCCTCAGACCCATGGGTGGCAAGGTCATGAACTCATCACAGGGGACTGCTGGTTGTCCTACCGTTTACAAAAATAGGTAATGCTTTCCCCATAGTTAGCTTTTCTACTATTGTGTCAAGTGCTCCAGGAACTACATCATGTATCCAGGCCATTTGCTGTGGTAATCCTTTCCTTAACAGAGGTGTAGTCCCACACATATGAAGCAATGTCAGTATTTTATTTTCTCTGAAAAAAAAAATAATTAGAAAGTCAACAACACCTGTATATAACCAGAAGTGAAGAAGCCTACACAATTCTGGGGCCAGCAAACACATTAAGTGTTGCACTGAGGGTAAGTTCTTCAATACACATCCTTGTTCGTGTTGTTCCTCTTTTGCTTTCAGAAACAGAGGGAAAATTAATCTCAGCTCCCCTAGGCAGTATCCAGTCACACTCCCCTCTGGTTGTTACAGATCTTTTTTAGTGCCAAGTATCTCTGTCTCTTTCTATATGGTATTCCCAAAAGCCCTGAATACATTTATTAGTGTTGTTAAGAAGATAAATCCAAAATGAGAGACATGAAGGTGTCTTCATAGTCCCATCTCAGCTCCAATTCAGCACTGAGCCTTAAATTTACTGTTGGTTTGGGTTTTGTTTGGCTTTTTAAGACTGAGGCCCCTTCAGTGCTTAGAGAGCTGTTGTGAACATGCACAGAGAACTACATTCTGGCTAGGGCAGGCTGGTGCCCTCCCATACCACAACTGATACCTCAGACAATCACAAAGCACTTGGTATTTGTCAGCATTCTCTGGCTATCCTATAAACCAAATGACTCAGGCTTTCAACAAAACAGAAGCAAAGGAAAAAACAACTGTGGTTATCTGGTAATGCAGAGCTGCCTGGTTTCTCCCCGAATGCAAAAGGCCCATCTTGGTTCCCCTTCTTTCCACCTGTGGAGCACAGGGGTGCAGGCACTTGTCAGCTCAGGTCTGGAAGCAGAATAGCTGCACTGGAACAACAAGGTACTGGAGCCTGTAAGCTGTGCTGAGCTCCCGCTCTGCTTTTCCACTCCAGCTTGGCTTGAACCCAGACAGCTCAAGTTTCTCTGCGTATCACTTCCCTGCTCTCCAGATTCTGAGGCCAGCACAGGCAGAGGCAGCTCAGACCTGTTTGCAAACACGATTTAAGTTGTTTTCCTGTTGCATGAAGCAAAGCAAAACAAAGATGAAAGGGGCAGCAGCTGGAATTACACAGCTTTGTAGAGATTCCATAACTACACATACATTCCCTGTATCTGGAAATAAGGAGACATTTCTCAAGGATTTTGCACTTGTAAAAGGCTGTTAAGGAAAGGGAAATTCACCCACCCTTCAACTTTAAGAGCTGCAGCTGCAGAGTGGAAGCCCAGAGCAGTAAGCAGTTTGCTTACCCACTTCTGCTTTCCTCCTGCAACAACTCCTCCCTGCTGGAGGGAACATTTTTACCTGCTAAGAAGAATTAGCAGTAAGCTAGAAAACAATCAAAAGGGCTTTCCCCTCCCACACACATTTTCCGCCTGGAGTGATTTAGAGAAAGCGTGATTTCTGTGAGGAAAATCACAACCTGAAACTGCTGTACCATCTTCTGGTTAATTCTGCATGAAAGCACTCAGGGACCTCCTCACCCACTTCCCTTGAAAATCTAGAGGACAAAAAACTGAAAGCATATTACAGTGCCAGAGATGAATGAGAGGTGAGATCATCCGTGGCTTTTGGTGCACAATCTGGTCACTCTGAGGGACGGTCATTCTTCAATTGAATCATGCTCAAAATTATTCCTATCTCACTGTCATGCTTTCTGTACAGTTACTTCACTATGTTCACTATGTTTCTTAGAGGAACTCAGTTTGCTTTCATTTCAGATTGAAAAAAAAAAAAAGAAAAAAAAAAGAAACAGCAGCAATAAGAATTACATAAATTTAAGTATGTGCTTTTATTTTATAATTTCATGGCACGTTTTGATTTGTAAACATTAAATTACTAGTCCCCTTCATATGTTGAAAATAACCACCAGACTTTTGAAAGCATTACCTGAGATTTAAAAAAAAATAAACAAAACGGAGAGAGAGCTGGCATCTTTTGCCTCACATACAGTACCATTTTAGGAAGAATTACAAAAGGGAATGTTTTCCAAAATAGGACAGTTTCCTTTTGACTATAAAGACACAGAAAATACATCAAAACGCCTTAGAATGATCAGCCTTATTCAGAGGATCTTGCAAGTCATTGTCTCAAACAATTCCATTAATGCATAGCTGACACACTGCATCAGTCCTGCAGTAGCATGATATCAACGTTGTCATGAACACCTTGTAAAAGTAGCTCCCCTTGATAAGTGACAATCTTTCGTCGTTTTGCAGCCTTAAGAGTCCCCACAAGGGCTTCAAAGAGGTTGGCACACTTTTCATCAGCAAAGAGCACACCAAATTTCACACTCACTTGTCCATCCGCATCTAAATCAAAAATATAACAGGAAAACACATGCAGATTTTCTTTCAGTTAGGAGATTACTGGGGAAACAGTGAGAGTCTGAAGGTTGAAAGTAAACCCCATGGTGTTTCCCCATTTATTGGTGAACATATTATGAATGCTGATGATAAACAGTAGGCAGAACTTCTACCTGGTATGACTTTCCCTTTCTTCCAGAGACTCATATCAAGGATCACATATCTGCTATGTTTATTTTTACTGATGACTTTTTGAAACCTACAACCAGCACAGGCTATTGAACCTCTTCAAAGCATAAGTAGCAAAGTAGTTTCAATTAAAATGTTAATTTGTTTTTTCAATTTTTTTCCCACTTATTAATATTTAAGGTTCACATTGAAAAGGCTGTAATGTGAATTCATTTCTCACACAGAGCAAGAATTTTAAAATGTATGTTAAGGCTACCTAGCTTATTCCTAAAAGGCAGATGGAGTCATACAAAAACAAGATGTATGTATCCGTTTAGGTTTTGAAAAACAAACTGAACTGACAGAAATTGCATCAGAACTGAAATATCTCAGCAGGTAGCACATCCACAAATTGCACCAGTGTTTGAAAAGAAAAAGGTGTTTTAACAATGAAAAAACAATCTTAAAAGAACAGGCTACCTTCTAAGCAAGTTAAAAGAAGGTTGAGACTGCACCTATAACTCCTGGCTTAGTTTCAGGCATTCAGGTTAATTTCTTCCAAATAACACTAAGATGAACAGAATTGAAGTGTATGAATTCTGAAGTTCAGAAGTTACCAAGGAAGAAGGTGGAAGGAAAAGGTGCAAATTTCTTCTTTAATGGCTGTAAGAAGTATTGGAAGTCTAAATAAAAGGGTAATTTTGCAGTTGATTTTAGTGGGAGCAGGATTTTAAGTCTACATCCTCTCTACTGAAGAGGCTTAAATGTTTAACCTTGTAACGGAACTACTTTAAAGGACGGAAGGCAGGGAGTACTATACAGTTCAACATTAAGTATATATGCAAGTTTTCAGGTTACCTGAGCCTGCTTAAATAAATTTTCCAAGTTCTTAGGTAGATATAATGTGTCTACATCTGTATGACATGTATGTCATATATATATATGTATGTATAATATGACTACACCTGTATGGTCACAGATACTACAATACTTACTTCTGGTTCCCAACCGCCGAATCTCCTCAACTAGGAGGCTAATTTCATGTTCCACATTCATTGTGGTCTAAAAAGGAAAATAAGTTTTGACACAGTTATCAGCAGACCTGCAAATCCTCTTGCACCATCCTGGACTGTTCTCATTTCATCAGGAATGTCACAGCACTTTGTAAATCCCAGCAGCCTGGAGATGCATGACCACAGAATAATCTGAGGTTTCAGTCTTGAATGGATAAAGAGCCTCCACTCTCCCACATTTCAGGGGAAGCAAACAAAAACTACAACCTCAGTACATTCTAAATACAAATATAAGGAGCTAATCTCAAAATATGAAAAAAGTGGGAAGGTCGGGGCAAGAGCGATGATGGTGGTTGTTTTAAAGAATGAGTTTAGGCTGCTACAAAATCAGAGCATCCTGGTAATGTCACAGGTCTCCAGGGGCTTTGCAACTTTCCATTAATGCCCTCAATAAAAAATGGAACATCTTCCTTTAAATTTCTCTCTGGGATACGGGACATGTGGTAGATTTGTTTTTTAAACCACACCACAGCTTTCCACTTATCCTGACAAGGTTCTGCAGACATCCAGTTGGTTACAGTGGGTCTATGTGTGTGGCGCCCGCAAGGGTAGCAGCTACCACAGGCCTGCCGCTGACAGCGGAACTGAATCGGAGACGGGAACTGAACCAGGGACAAACTACGCAAGTGACCTCAGGAGGCCAACACCCATTTCCACTCAGAGAAACCACGGAACTGCTACAAGGCCAAACATATCCTGTACCCCTCTTTGCTGTGAAACAGGGCAATTTTCACCAACGTGCACACAGTTTAGCCTTACACAACTTAGTAGAAGCCAACACTATAAGTCACACAGAACACTATTTAGCTACAAAGCACCCATAGTAAGTAACTGCAGGCACCTGAAAGGAGTTTTGGGATCTGTGGTGCACAAAGCACCATCAACCCAATGAAATCTTTAGATGTAGAACTCCTTAAGCAAAAACTGGCATCAAGGCAAGCACAAGGAACTGGGCACCACAGACAAAGCAAAGTGTTGAATTGAGCTTCCATGGGTACTAACGATGTAGCTTGGAACAAAAGCTGTAGAGAAAGCTTCTGGAGCTGAGCACTGTCCAAAAGGGGCTCAGTGAGCACTAAGACCCTCTCTATTGTTAAGAAAGCAGGATTTCTGCACAGATCTGGTAAGCAAGCAGAGTTTTAAAAACAACATCTGGATGCATCACAAATTCTTTCTAAAATAAAGATAAAAGCTTCCCCTCCTTTTTTATTGAGGTAAAATAGGTAAGAGTGGCATTGTTCACACTCCTGACCCCTCATGATTTATCCAAAAGGGGAAAAACCCTTTGTAAGAGAGTCTGATTTTCAGATCACTTGTGAAAACCTGTCTTTTTAACATGAAAAATTGAGCAAGTTTAGCACCAACACGGGCTTCAGGCAAAGCCCCACCCAAACCACAGTTTCACCCGATAACAACAAAGACTCAAGTGGGTATTAACAGACTGAGAGGTAACATCCTGACACTTGGGTGGGTACTAACAGACCAAGAGGTGACATCAGGAGATGCGCTGCCATGCCACCTCCTTGGCAAAGATGCCTTAAAAGTGCACGGCAGCAGCGCTGCAGAATTCTACTTGCCTTAGATGATTTCTACAAACTTTTCCATTTTGTTTGACTGAACACTAAATATACTGTCACAAATCACCACGGAAAATACAGCCTATCTACCAAAAAAGCTTACACTACTATTATCAATTTGTCAAACTGCCGATTTTAATATTGGTCACTACAACGGCGTAATTAGCTTCTTTTAAAAGATGTAGAGGCTTTTTTACTTTAACTCTTTAAATTCACATCAATGTGTAATTATTTTCCCTCGTACATATACACTGTCAATTTAAATAGCAACATTTAGAATCTTAAAAAATTCTACATTATTATGCAACACTTTCGAGATCAGGGAACCGTGGCTGTGTAAGGAATAAGGGATTCCAGGCATTTTAACCACAATTAAAAATTTTTCATTGCCATATACTCGACACACCAACTATGAAAAGTGCCCTCCAACTATTAAACCAATGTTTCTGATGTCAATACATTGCTGGGAGCCAGCATGATTTTTCAGTACGCAGTACAAAAACTAAACTTCTCTTTATTACCTGGAAACTCACCTAGCGGTTATTTAGCACAAACACATCCTTGCAACCAACCGCACGGACCCCTCCCGCTGCCGCGACTGCAGTACCTGAGAAGATGGCCACTCGCGGGCCCGCCTAGGGAGACTAAGCCCGGTCCCTTCCCCCCGGCAGCAACCCCCTCACCCTCGCCTCCCCTCCCTTCCGCCTCCCGGGCTCCGCCGAGGCACAGCCGCGCCCGGGGCTCCCACTGCCGCCTGCACAGGGCGCTCCGGGAAACGGCACCGCCCGGGCAAGGGGCAGCCACGGCCGGCGCGGCGCAGCGCCGCTTGCCTTCCCGGGCGGGAGGAAGGACGGACAGGTCCCACCGGGCAACATCCCCAGCCCGCTCCGGTTCTCCCCGGGCAACACCCCCAGCCTGCTCCCACTCCCCGCCGCCACTCACCCGCTTCCGTGGCCTCTCTCGCCGCGAGAGGCCGCCCCGGGCCGGCGGGCGGGAGGCGGGGGCAGAGCACGGGGCGGGCTGCAGTTACGCGGCCTCCGCCGGGGCCTCGCCCCGCCCGCGCCCCTCCCGCCGTCCGCCCCTGCCCTGGGCCATGCTGGGTTGCGCGGGGGGAGTCGCGGTGGAAGTCACGCTGCCCCCTATGCCAGGGCTGCTGGTGCAGCGCCCGACTCGGTTCTCCCTCGGCCCCTCGCAAGGCCCTGGCCCTGCGTTCCCGGTTGAAGGGCCCTGCGCTCCTTTCCACGTCAGCGACTCCCAACTTTGTGCCATCTACCGATGACACCAGCACACCTCGTTCTGCCCGTGGCTGCGGCACTACCGACTTTGTTAGTCAGGTGAAACGCCTTCCAAGGGCAGCCCCTCAGTAACTACATCTCTTCTAGCAGGTCAGCTCTCAATACACTGTGTTGCTTCAGTCACTTCCTATCACGGTGTCACGCCTCATGCTCTCCATCTCTACTGTCTTTCCCAGCCATGCCACGTTCTCTCTTATGCCACCCGGCATTTGTTTTCTCCTAGAAAAACAGTTCTCTTTCCAGAAAAAAAATGAACGAGCTAGGTTAAAATCATTTACCTTCGATAAATTAATGCTTCAGTTTATCTAGTTTTTCACAACACTGTGGAGAGAGGGCAATTTAATTTTTCCCATCTTGTATCTCGGTATTCACTACTGCTTTTGTCTCTTGCTTCCTCTTCACCTCACAGAAATGTTTATATCTTCTCTCAAGGACACAGGCACTAGAACTGAGAGCTGCACGAACTCCTACAAAGCTATGAGTCAGGGGCAACCCTGACGAGCCAGGGGCAAGGCTCACACCAAATGTCTCCAGGAAATTCTCACCAGCAATGCTCAAGATATTGCTGCTCCCGGCTGTCTCTCCTGCCTCCTTTTCAGCCGTGACTTCCCCTAAAGCAGAGCTGGTATGAGAAGTGATTTCCAGCCCTTGGAATTCACATTTTCATGCATTAGCTTCTAAAGGTGCGGCTGAGATACTCCCTCAGACTGCGAGCTGTGCCAGTTAGGTCTGGTCCCTTGCTACATTCTCCAATCCCCGGGGTAAGGATGAATAAATAGCTAATGACACCTCAAACCACTACAGCAAGCTCTGCTTAGGCTTGTTTGGCAGAATCTGCAGCTAGATAAGTCAATTTGCACAGTGGGAACGATGCCAAGAAGATCACATTTTTATCAATCCAGGGACATATAACTGGAGTCCAAGCCCTTTCCTTTTCCAAGGGATTTTGTTGATGTTGGTATTTTAATGAAAAGATTAGCTTTTCCTTAGAATAATCACTATTTATCAGTAACAGAATCTTTGGTTAGTCAGAAAAAACCCTCATGTTGCTTTCTGCTCAAGGAGCTATATATTCAGCAGGTGACAGCATATCAAAACATTTTCCCAAACAGATTAGCTGTGTTTGACATCAGTAAGGGGCACTTTTTTCAAAAAACAAACTCTGATAGTTAGGAAAACACATTAAGCTTGAAAGGGCTGCATTCCTAAATTGATAATGAAATTAATGAAATTTAAATCTGTCAGAATTGAATCAAAAGACAGTGGAGAATTCTCAGAAAAATGTAGTATCTGAAGAGCATTGATGCTCTGTGCATATGATGGCATATGTGCTTATATTAAGGCATACTGCTTTTCCTAAGAGCTGGACAATACAATGCTAAGTACTACAGTAAAAAGGATATAGATATTTAAGGAAAATCTGAGATAAACCTTTTAAAAGATAATATAACTAGTATGTTAGCAAATATGCCAAATATTCCAGTTATTTAGCAGTATAGAATAAAAGTGCTTATTTTCTATTTTTATTGTTAAGAAAGTGCTTTCAATTATATCACACATACTCTGGTTTTCTTAATCATCAGAACACAAGTGATGCAGGCCTTTGCTCTGCATAATGTGATTATTATTATTATGGATAGCCTGTGTTTGATTAATAGCTTGGGACTTTTCAGACCAAAGGTAGTATTATTATGATATGAAATCTATTAGAATTTTTTTTCTGTTTTGAATTATAGCCCCTAACTGCTAAGAAGCAGATCAACTATACACCTAGGAAAGATGAATAAAACTCTGTAATTTCTTATCTTATTTTCTTTTAACCCTTTTATTTTGAGGGAGTACCTTTTTTCAATTTAAATTCTGTCTTTTGAAAAGAAAGTGTCACGTACCCAAGTATTGGTCCCCAGGAACACATCAGGAGATTATTGAAACATGGTGTGCTTTCAGTACTATTTCTTCCATGGCTCTTCCTTGTCGTGTAATGTTAAAATAATTCTAGGTAAATTGGTACTCAAAACCATCTGTTACCATGACAATTAAGAGAACAGTGATTCTGCCAAGGCATGAAAATGAGCTGGGCAGCATCAGGACTAAGTAACTTATTATGTTACATAACAACAGGAGCAGCAGCAGAGAGCAGGAAACATGAAAATGATAGAGATGATGATTTTCAGTCATTCTGCTTCTACAAAATGATACCTTAAAAAACAAAAGTGCAAAATAAGTTCTTTACAAGCACACAGGACAGACATAGAAATATTGCTCATACATATTTCACATCACTGACTAAAGTCATCATCAGACTCATAATTCATATTCCCCTTTTTGCATTTACTAAGAGTGCTCCCCAAAAGTCACGAGATTCTGCCTTAGAACAGACTATTCTAATTTAAGATTCCTTGGCATCTCTCTGTACTGTTACTGTCCCCTCAGATGCACAGTTTTACATCAAGGCAGCCAAACAGGGGAATTATGCAAAGCAAGATTTAGAAAACATAGCTTCAGAACACCAATCAAACAATCACTTTGACCCAATGTTTTGCCTCCAGCAGTGACCAAAAGCAGGCATTTGGAAAACCGTACAATCCCTGAACACTATCAGTTGATCCCCTGGTTTCTCTCCTAGCACTTCTCGGAGCAAGTAATTATTCCATCTTCTCCTTTTTCTATCACGTTCACGTTTATAGCTCTCCCATTACACATCTTATCTTCAAGATAAAGAGCCCTAGTTTTATTTCATCTCATGTAAGATAAATGCCTTTCCATGTTGCTGATCCTTCTTGTTGTTCTTTATAATTTTTCAAATAATTCCACATTCTTTTTGGGGACTGAATTAGTAAAACTGCCAGCTCTATTCAGCACATGGGTATAGTATATACAACGACATAATTATGTTTTCTGTTTTGTTCTCACTCCTAATAATTCCCAACATTTTACTTGCCTTTTTGAAAAGTGCTGAGCACTATCCACACTGGTTTTAGAAACTGTTTACAAAGTGGTAGTAATTAATTGTTCTGTTACAGATAATTAGGATTATTTCCGGCCCAGTATATGATTTTGTATTTCTGAGTCCCATCAGCTGTTTTGCTGTGTGAATAGGATTACACAAACTTGTCACCTTTCCCATGTCACCAATGACAGCTTTGAACAACACATGTCCAAAGATGGTGCTAGGAGCACGCTAGTAATCTCTATCCCTCGAGAAAGTCGGCCGTCAGCTCTACCTCTTTATCTCCTCCTACCTCTCAGCTGTTTATTGATTCTGAATGGAGCCTGTCTTCTTACTCCATGGAAAATTAGTTTTGTAAAAGTATTTAATGTTTACAGTAAACATGTCGTAAACATATCTGTTGTAACAGGTTTCTCCAGAGACAGAGGTGTAGCAGCACAGGCCAAGCCTGAAAAATGTAGGAGAAAGTTACAAGGTCATTTGCTAGGCAATGGCCTTTTTTTTTTTTTCTATTTTCCAGCATATATGAATTAAATATTCTCATTTTACTAGTATTTCTTGATAACCCATGCTGTTCTTGTTTTGTACAATACTATTCTCTTGGGTGTTTGTTGTGTTATATGTACTTGTGAATAGGTAGACATGCACTACATGTGCATACTTCTGTTGAGACCCTCCCCAGCTAAAAACCATTAGAACTGCCACTGTGATTTGCAGATTTCACTGCTAGAAGAGATCATCTTACCTATCTTCTTACATAGTGCGAGTCTTACTTTGTTCTTTCAGGACATTTTTGTTTGACTTGTTGATTTTGTAGAGACATGAGTTCCTGCCACATGTGCCTGTGTCCCATCCCTTTGTTTTAACACCAGCAACTTATACCTGTGCCAAATGCCAGAGATTCTCCTGACTGTCTCCAAAGCTGGACAGAAATGACAGTGCTGTGATTCAACCAGGAGTCTGCGTAAGTGTCTTGCCTTAGCCCAGCCCTATCACGTACCTGTGGCATTGGCTTGACGTGAGTCACTTCTCAACATGGGTGTGCCGTATTATGCAACCCACTGTAGGGTTATGTCTCAACATGAAGTCATAAAGCCACTTCAGCCCAGGCTAAAACAGGTATTGAAAAATATGTCTTTGCATGATTTAAAGATTTCAAGTGGTAGAGGATCTACTATATTCCTTATTCTTGTTGACTTTGCCACACCACAGGAAAAGTGGCATACCTTTTCCTAGGACAAGACAGGGTCCTTGGTTGCAATGAGAAATTAAAAAATGCAACAAGTCAATGCTGTTACAGAAATCCAAGGGGATTAAACAATATTCAGAGAGCATGGTAGTTAGAGATAGTCAGAAGAACAACTATATTGTTTGAGACAAGCCAACCAACCAGGAAAACAGCACTCTATTCCCTTGCAAACTCCATATCCACAGCAGCTCCATAATTCTTGGTGCAATCATTAGTCTTACTTGGTTGCTCTCTGTCTTAAGTCAGCTGTTGTTTCATCGGAGAAAATTATTTTACCAAAATTAAAAGCACAGTGGTTCTCTGGAAAACTTTCCAAGAATTTTCCTATACAGCCATGTTTTAAAATATTAATTGTATGGGCTCTTAAATTTACTTTTCCTATAATGACCAAAAAAGCCCAAACCAAAACCAAAACAAACCCCAAACAAACCAAAGCCCTTTCTCTTTTTTCTTTCTCAGTGAGTTGAAAAAGTAAGCTAGCAAAACATATGCATTTCTTTAAATATAAAAGCAAACATGACAGATCAGCCTCGGAACAAGAACATTACAAATACAAACACGGGGACCACTGACAGTCTCGGCACTTGAATGAGCACTTCCATCGAGGTAAATGGAATTATTCACTTACACTGCTATTTACCTGCCCCTGTCCAGGAGAAGGGACATATTTCAGAAGTGGTCTCAGGGCATCATACCCTTCTTGTTATCCACTAGGAGCCTCAAACGATGTAATGCTGCTTCTTCCTAAATAAAGCATGTAAATCTTTACTGCAGTTCAATAGAAAAGAGAAAGAGTAGATCACTAAAATTACTTGCTCTACACCAAACCCAAGAGTAAACATCTGCATGGAATGACAGAGAGATGCTGTATGATCTTTAGTTATACAGCACACACTGTAAAAAGAACTATGGGATGACCCTAATCATGTGTCTGAGAGTAGTTACTTGAAAACTAAGACTGAAATCAAAACCATTTATTAAATATGCACAAAGTCAGAATTAGTAGAGGGAGGATATGCTAAGGCACATGAAGGACAGGGAGGTAATCCTAGATAGTCAGCATGGCTTTACTAGGGGCAAGTCATGCCTGGCCAACCTAGTGGCCTTCTACAATGGAGTGACTGCATCAGTCGACAAGGCTAGACCTATGGATGTCATCTATCTGGACTTCTGCAAGGCCTTTGACACGGTCCCCCACAACATCCTTATCTCTAAGTTGGAGAATTATGGGTTTGATGGGTGGACTGTTCAGTGGATAAGGAACCGTCTGGATGGTTGCATCCAGACAGTGATGATCAATGGCTCAATGTCCAGATGGAGGAAGGTGATGAGTGGTGTCCCTCAGGGGTCTGTGCTGGGACCAGTGTTGTTTAATATCTTCATTAATGACACTGACAGTGGCATTGAGTGCACCCTCAGCAAGTTTGCGGATGATACCAAGCTAGGAGGTGCAGTTGATATGCTAGAGGGACGGGATGCCATCCAGAGGGACCTGGATAGGCTGGAGAGGTGGGCCCAGGTGAACCTTATGAGGTTCAACAAAGNCAGGCTTGATGGGGCTCTGAGCAGCCTGACCTGGGTAGAGATGTCCCTGCTTGTGTAGGGAGGTTGGACCAGATGACCTCTAGAAGTCCCTTCCAGCCTAAAACATTCTATGATTCTATGATTATTTTGAGCTTGGGTGATGCTTTTCTGCACAAGAGGATGTGCAGTAATGTCTTGAGGGAGCAGAATATCAAAAAGCATTTGAGACAATTTACAAAGAGAAAATAAATATATAAATAAATAGCTGATTGATTGTAATGTGTTTTATGGTGTTCTTTGCTCTAACAGCTGAATATTTGAGAGAGAGGAACATGAAGACTAATTACTTTCTCAGATTCCTGGTATCAAAAAATCTCTTGTAGCAAGGAAACAGCAGTACATCTCCTGATCTCCAGATGGCATGGTAACCACTGAATCATCCAGTCCCTCTGTCCTCTTCTGTGGTATGCATCATGAAAAAAAAAATCACCTCCCCTTCTTCCTTTCCCTCTACACATATATGTACACATACTGACATTTGTGGGACTTTTTCAGAAAACAGAAAATACTGGCTTTGTATAAAGATGTCAATTAATGGTAGCAGAGATGACAGTTACATTAACATAGAATTACTATTCACATCTACATCAAACACAGCTCTAGGTGTAATATCTTTATTTATTAGTTTCATATAAATTTCCTTCCTAAAGCTCAGGCATTTATAATGACTCATGACAGAAGTACATCAAATATTTTCCTGAAGGAAATCTTATTGAAATGGAATTGTGGATTGACATTTGTCAGAATGCATTTACTTAGGAAATCTTGTCATGCAAAAGTCTTTTTTTTTTGTGAAGTGTCAAGACCTCCTGCTGGCCATGCAAGCATGGTTCACAGAAGTTTATAGTTGGCTAAAAAAACATAGGAAAACTTTGTTTGTCACTGTATTGATGAAAGTTAATAATAACTTAATGCAAAAATCCTGTTTATAAGCATTTTTAAGGATAAACCTGTAACTTTGCTAGTCTACATTCCAGGTTCTTAGCTCAAAAACTGTGCTTAAGGTGCACATTGGATCACTTCAATCTGGTAATCTTTGCAATTATACTGAACTTATACTATATTTTGAAGCCATGTATGGGAGCATTTTATTGGTTCCTGCATATGGGGAAGTGTATTTTTATCGTCAAATTTACATATATACTGCCTTTTAAGGATTCTTTTCTGGTTTCAAGATGCAATGCCAGCTCTGAAATCCAAATGAAATTCAAATTCATAACTGATCAAACTTCATTAATTTCACTGGTGCTGCAGCCACAAGCTTTTTGATCCTAAATAATTTGATTTCATGCTGTTTGAAACTGCGACACAGAACAATGATCAGACTCCCAACACAGCTTCCCATAGAGCACTGTTAATGGTCTCACCTATTGACCTAATTGCCTAGGAGGAATTTCTGTCACTGTGCAGAATGTCAAACTGTATGCTGATTTCAAACAGTAGACAAATATCTACCAGGGAAGTACTATGAGAACATCAAATTAATTTACACTTTTAAACACACTATATGGTTTGATTACAAATGATGTGCCAGTTTTCTCCTTCATCTAACACCTAAATTCTATGAATTTTCATTTTTCATCTGCAAAGTTAATTGTAATTGTGTAATTCTGGGATAAGTCTTACCCCTTTTTATGTTTCCTTGAGAAAATTTTGTTCAAGGATCTCTGACATGTAGGAGAAGCTTAGATTTTAAAACATAGATAAGAAAATTAAGTATAAGCATCTTCTTGTTTGGCTCATAGTTATCCTATGTAATTGTGTTAAATGCATATGAATAATATTTGCTTCTCAAGGTGTTGTGACATCATATTTTGAAGCAAATATTATTTGAACTCTGTCACATGAATAGCAGAAATAAATCTTTCTTCCCTTATGTTTACCAAAGGAAACATAAAAGCTCTTACACACAGACAAGTATTGTCTTTGTGAACTGCTACAGAAACTTTCCAATACACTTCCTCTGAGTCCAAGTCTTCCTTACATAAGTTTAGACCAGCTTCAACTTCCTTCTGCTATTAGGAACCAGCATATTACTCCATTTTAAAAGTTCATCCCCATTTTTAATTTAATGGAAGCTTATAAAATAATACCAGGTGACATGAAATTATGCTCCTGATGGTCTGCAAATTTGGCAGAAACAATGAGGGGAGGGCTGATGATTCCAGAATGTATATATGTATTTCTGCTCCAAAAACCATAAATAACTGCAATTAAACAGTGCTAACAGGAAACAGAAATGGGAGGGACAACTTTATTTTTTCTTTCGACAATCAGTTGCATCATAGACTAAGGAAAGTAAGTCAGTGTACGATGAGAAACTTCCAACCTCAGAAGTTACCTTGACTTCAGTAAAGCCTTTGACAAGGTCTCCCACAGCATCCTCACAGCTAAACTGAGGAAGTGTGGACTGGACGAACGGGTAGTGAGGTGGACTACGAACTGGCTGAAGGAAAGAAGCCAGAGAGTCATGGTCAATGGGGCAGAGTCCAGTTGGAGGCCTGTAACTAGTGGAGTGCCCCAAGGGTCAGTACTGGGGCCAGTATTATTCAATATATTCATCAATGACTTAGATGAGGGAGTTGAGTGTACTATCAGCAAATTTGCTGATGACACCAAGCTGGGAGGAGTGGCTGACACACCAGAGGGCTGTGCTGCCATCCAGCGAGACCTGGACAGGCTGGAGAGTTGGGCGGGGAAAAATTTAATGAAATACAATAAGGGAAAGTGCAGAGTCCTGCATCTGGGCAGGAACAACCCCAGGTTCCAGTATAAATTGGGGAATGACCTATTAGAGAGCAGTGTAGGGGAAAGGGACCTGGGGGTCCTGGTGGACAGCAGGATGACCATGAGCCAGCAATGTGCCCTTGTGGCCNCACCTAGACAAGGCATGCATGTCCATCAGAGGGGAAAGGTACATGTGGGCACAGGTACCGTATTTAGCATAAGGTACAGAGGAAATGCTAGCCGTCTTCCTCATGAACACATTCAGGAGAGGTGGGGTCTTAAAACTGAAATAAAAACCAGAACAGGGATTTATTCTCAGTTATTTTACAGAGTCATATAGCTGGAACTGTAAGAGGACAGTTGACAGAAGTCCTCTGGGTAGAGTAAAACTGGAGAAACAGTCTCTGAAACGGAGGCAACTGATCAGTCAGTGGATCAGTTCTATCTAGTATGAGGAAGACATGCAAAGCTGAAGACTCTAGCCAGCCAACTTTCCCTCTTTCCTCTTATTGAATTATTTCACTTGCCAGTGGAAGCAAAGGAGAGAAGAGATCTGATAGGAAAATGTAATGAGAGTCTAACCTCTTGCTTTTTTCTTAAAAGGGTGGGTTGTGACTGTTCATGTTCTAATCCTTTAGAAGACTTCCCTTGACCTCAGCTTGCATTTTCCCAGTGCAACTTTGAGAAGAATGACTGACCATAATGCACACTGTTTAAAATGTCTGGTGTACTAGGATGTACATCAGCCATGGAAAACTGTTTATCTGCAGAAGCTAGCAAAATAGGACTACTGTGAACTGCCTAGAGAACAATTAACAAGCTCCCTGAAAAGTCAGCAGGCATTTAAGAAATCACTGAGTGATGTGCAGCAGCTAAGATTTAGGTAGAAGTCGAAAGATCCTTAATTGGCAATCAGGCTTTTAAATTGTATTACCTGTACATACACCTTACATCAGTATTCATCTCACCAGACTTTAGCTAGTGCAAGGTAAGGTGTCTGTTTTAAGATAGTTACTTGACTAACTCTCTGTATACATAGTTATGTCTCTATAGTAAAGAAGAGAGATAAATACCTCACCTTCTGAAAATCACCACTGTAGAGAGAGCTTCAATAAGCAGGTCAGAGATGACAACTAACTTTTAGATAGCTAAAGACACATAGAACAAATAAGAGTCCCTTGGTCACAGCAGTAGGCTAAGAGACATATAAACTAAAGTACCAAGGCTGTATTGCTGATGCCATTCTATCAATTAACCAAAGATTCTCTAAGCAAACACAGAAATTATCCTCAGTATTAACAGCTTCTCACAATAGCAAATAGTTATCAATAAAGATTTGTTACATTCATTAATTAGTTATTACAGATCAGAATGTTTTCATCACAGAGGCAAACAGAAGGTGGAAAGACCAGTATCTCACACCAGGAGTAATGTGGGCGTTTTTTCGTTCACTTTACTTTCTAAGGAATACACATCCTTTACTTCATTACTGGGAAATAGAGTTTGTACATGTTCCCAAGCTAAAGCCTGACAGCACAGGCTATTTTTCTCACAGGTCAGATGTGAGGAAACAGAGCCATTTCACTTCCTTCACAATCTCTTATATAAAGAAAAGAGGAAAATGGGACCAGACCTATTGTTCTTACAGTTTCCTGCCTCCTTTTTCACTATGCCTCATTCAAAAAAGGGTCTGCCACTTTGAGTGCATCATCTCTATTTAGTGTGTTTGGATATCTAATAATATATAAATGCCTCTTGTAGTACACAGACAATAACAAAAAAGCCCTTATTGATAAAAAGGTTGTGTGTCAAAGGTAATTTCTGCCTCTGTTTATCATTCATATAAAATTTATAGTTCTTTATTCAAAGTGTTCTCTCTCTCCCAAGATAGTAAGATCAAATTATACAAATAAATAACTGCCCACAAAATCTCAATAAACTATTTCTGGGTCTCTTTTTCTCAGCTGTTTTTTCCAAGTCTTCAGTCATTTGAATGGCTGGAATATGAAGATCAAATATAAACAAGAGAAAGGTTTGAGTTATGAAGTACATTTGGCCCACTCTTGGCGACCCTGGTCCCAGGCTTTTTGCCAGGGTTGCAACAATTATTCTTGTTGGAATGAAGTGGGAAGGGGTACAAGAAGTTTCTGCTCTCACTGAGTGATGAGCGGTAGCTAGAGATCTGGGGAACCAAGCATGAGCCCACCATGCAGGTCGTGCTTTGCTCTCTGGTGCTATTTCTTCTATCTGTATGAGATCCCCTGAAAAGGATTTGCGGGGATCATGCCTGAGACTTGTCCTCTCTGTCTCTCAGCCGTTTGCAAGACACCTATAAAAATAAGCAGTACCCAGGCATCTCCCAAAGCTGGCCATGGAGAAACCTGTTCATACATCTATCTTTGGCTCAGGAGAGGAAGAGGAGGATGGGATAGCCTCCTCCATTCTAGCACTTGTTCAAGCCAGGAATCTAGGCTGCCACCTTAAGCAGGTAACAGCAGTGCTTGGATTCCAGCAAAGAATCAGCATTGCCTTTTATCACAACTGTTGTTTTATCTATAGGGGAGTACAGAAGAGATAAAATTCAGGACACAACCTTTCAATAACAGGGGCAACTATATGCTCTAATCCCTGCCTAATGAAATTATTTTCTCTGTAAGAGAGCCAAATTGCTCTTAGCCTGAAAGAAAAGGCACATAGGAAGAGTAATAATGCAAAGAGCTGCTTTTCTTCACCTTTTATTTCACCCTGGCAAAGGACTTTGGTGGGAAGCACACACAAGCTAACAGTTACATGAAAAAATGTGTTGATAGCAAAAGATGTGATTGTCCCTCTGTATTTATGCATATATATTCATTCCATCCTGCCAGTTTCCAGTGTGCTCATTTTATGATTAAGGAACTGTAAGATCTGAACCTTTTTCTAGAGGGAACAGGGAGAAACATAGTACTTGGCAATGATTGCACTTAAATTCAGAGAGCCGTAGTGCTATGTAGGCTTAGCCCAAATTCTCCCTCTAAAGTGACTGGAACGGAACATGATGTTTCAAAAAGAAAGAAATGTAATTTTTTTAGAACATATGAATGTGTGTTAATTAAGTATATTTCCACTCTGCTCAATAATAAGGCTTAGTTCGAATAACATTTATTGATTTTACATTACAGGACTGTCATTAGAATTTGCTAACCGAGTCAAGTTTAGCAGGAAGCTATGAAAGTAAGAGCTTTGCTTCAGGAATTATTTATACTCTGACAGGAAAACTACATCTTTCTTCTCCAACATCTTGAGTCTCTCAATACAAACAGAAGTTTCAGTTCTGTGTACGTTGTATGTATCTTACTGTTGAACTGTTTCTGTGAATAGGAATGGTAGTGCAATGAAAACGCTACCATATTTCAAAATCGATTTCTGCTTCCAATACACTAATGTAAATGCAAAGTTATACTCCTCAATGTGATAGAATTATTTTAGCTTTTACAACAATATAGATAAGTTGGGGATGTGGAGGTGAGGTCAATGACCTAAAGGTAAGTGGGGCTTTGGCTGTGGGGGCCAGGGCCAGCTGAGAGCCAGCTGCTGGAGGGGCAGTCCTAGCCAGGACTGACATTGCCCCATGGGAGCTGCCTTCATCTGAGGCTCTGTCGTGGGGCCTGGCCAGAGCTGCAGCCCCAGCACATCACAGCCCTGCCTGTCCCTGACCATGGGCCATTGGTCCAGACCTCCCAGCCTTGCCCAGTGCCCTCGCTGGGAGTGGTGGGATGGGACATTTGTCAGCAAAGGTGGCCACTGCCTGTCTTGTCATCACACTTGACTCCTGGCTTCCCTTGCTAATCCCTGACAATAAATGTTGATAAAGAGATGTAATTGGAAATAGATCTTCAAAATAAGTCAAGATATTTGGAAGAAGTTAAAAAAAAAAAAAGATAAGACAGGCAACAGAAAAGAGTAACAAAATTAGAAAGTGTGAAGAAATTAGAGTCTATAAAACATATTAAAGCAAAGCTGTATATAGAGGGAGACCTTTAATTATTAGAATTCTTAATATCCCTCCTATACCTGACTCAAACATCAGAAAAATGTCATAAGTGTTTTTAACAAAAGTAGATCTAAGAGCACACTGGGGTGTTTTTGATCTGGAGGACTTAAAGAAATAAGATAGATTATTCCTAACTTAAACAAATATAAGTGTAGTGGGTCTGTCTGAGCTGATTTTCCCCATACAGCCCTCATGCTGCAGTACTAGGACCCAGAGAGTGTTGATAACACACACCCTTGTTATGACTGTCAGTGCTCACACAGCACCAAAGGTACGGGGGGGGCAAGATCTGGGAGGGGATACAACCCGGACAGCTGACCCAAGCTGACCAATAGGATATTCCATACCATATGACGTCAGCTCAACTATGAAGGAAGGAGGACGGGGGGATTCGGGGGGAAGATGTTTGTCCTCCGAGCAACCGGTACGCGTTCTGGAGCTCTGCTTCCCGGGACAGGCCCGACACTGCCTGCGGATGGGAAGTAGAGAGTAACAGCTTTGTTGCTTTTGCTTCGCGCGCGCGCAGCCTTGCTTTCTCTGCTGTTTATTAAAACTGCTTCTTATCATAACCCACGGGTTTTCCTTTTCCATCTTACTCTCTCCCCGCTTGCCTTGCCGACGGAGGTTTTGGTGGGGGGGGGAATGATAGAGGGACTAGGGGTGGTCACCGGGCACCCAGCCAAGGTAAACCCACCACAATAAGACATAGAGGGAGTTTTACATTTTATTTATCATATCAAGAGCGACCCACATCACCATGGACAACAAGGAAGAGATTAAAATCCTTGGGAAACTGATCTTAGCAGAAAAGAGGTAAAGAAACAGACTGAGTCAAAATCTGACAAATAGGGAGAATCACACTGTGAAATAACAAACTGGTGAATCCAGAATAAAGAAGGTACAAAAGCAGAAGGAAAAGGCAAGTGGGAGCATGAATCCCAAGACTATCAATATTGTGGAGGATTGTATTTCTAGTGTGAGGAAGAAATATGTAGAAAGAAAGGTGAAAGGGGGAATTAAAATCCCTGGGTAACTAATTATAACTGAAAACTGTTACGGAAAAAATAATAAGATGGAAACTAAAATGTAAGTGAAATGGAAAAGATACATTTATACATATAACTAAAAGCATACAACAGGAAAAGGAAGTGGTGGGGGGGGGGGAGTACATGTGTAATATGGGAAACAGAGATGTGAAATTTTGCTTTCAGGACTTCTTCCCACCTCATAACCAATTTCTGACAAATTCAGTAAAGTGCCAGAAGTTTCCTGAACAACCCTCCCAAATGGAGATCATTACTCAATGGAATAATGATCCTTTATGAAGGGATAACATCCTCTTCCATCACCAAGTCACAGTGCACTTCCACATTCAGGGAGCAAGAGGAAAGAGTTAAGAAGTGTGAGAACAATGAGAACTGCTCAAGACTCCAGGGAGACAGGAGACAAGTAAATAAAGGTAGTGAAGGAGGTATAAGACTATTTTCAGGCTAGCTGGGACTTCAGTAATGTAAATTTTAGGGCTTCAAAACAAAGAAAGATATTGAGACAAAGGTAACCCAAATCATTAAGAAAACATTAATACCTTATATTTCAAAGCAGTTGTTATCAAAATATAAATAATTTAATGAATAATTATGTGTGTTAGTGTCAAAAAGTACAAATAAAAGTTAAACTATCTTACCTCTCCTGACTCTGCAAAATTTTAGAGAATACATTTATATAAGAGGATGTAGACACTGTCTTGAATAATCTGTAAACAAATACGACAGCAGGACCAGATGGATTTATAGTTAAATGTTGAAAGACTCTAAATCGAGTTTTAATTTCTATAAGAAGATGCTTATTTGACACTATTGTGCAAGCAGGAGACAACCTCTCCTTTAGGAAAAAAACAAGGATAGTTTTAAACTCTAAAGAGAGGTGGGATTTGACCAGCTGCTCAGGCTTTTGAGGTGCTGAGGTAGATACGAAAAGTCACTCTCCCTTCAATTCATTTTCTAAAGGAATTCCTCTCTGGAACCTACCAAACTCATCTTCACCTTCTGAGATGTGGAGATAAAATATGCAGAAATCTGCTAAAAATCTAAAGAAATAAAGGTTTCTTCTTTCCAGTATCTTCCACTTTGTCTTATTTTTAATTAAAAAAAGTTCTCCTTTAGAGGCTTTTGTTTGACTGCTTACTCCTTTCAACCAATTGACATATTTGGATAGAACAGAAAAAAGGGACATTTTTTATATGTGTGGAACTCTTACATGGACCATGATAGTTATATATAAATTAAAAGCTTAAAGGAGAGACAAGGGAAAACTGAGCAGGTGTAACAGTGAATGATGTGGAAAAGGTATTATTCATTTTCCAGTGAAGAAATCTACACAGAGGAACATTTACATAGAGGAATATTATCTACAGGCAGTAGATGTCTCCAGCCAGGCTCCCATACATATTTCAGTGGTGACATAACACGCTATGGAGGCTGCTGAGAAAGAAGTTGTTATTTTCCCTTCTGGGATGTGCCTGCACAGAGGTGCAGAAGGGACCAGAATGCCCACATCGTGGTGAGTAAGAACATCGCTTTAGACCCACCATTTGCCTGCTAAGTGCTCCTTGCAAAGGTGCTCTCCTTGTAGAGTGCCCCCCTCGTTGCTATTTGCTACATGGTTCTGTGAGGAAAGGATTTTTCATGCACCTTGGAAAATCTCATGGCTTTAAATGTGAGACGCCCTTTTGATGGGGAAACAATCCCAGCAGGACTGGTAGAATTGAAGGTAGGTTCTTTGAAATATGGATGCCATTTTGTAGAAGGTAAAATCTGCAGCAGGTGAAACCTGACCTTATGACAAAACTAATGTTTTTCAAAATTGCAAGAATGTACACATCAAGGTTGGAAAGAGGTTACAAAATATAACACATGGAACATACATGCAGAAATTTACAAAAACATGGGTACAAACATCTGTAAAGTGTCTATATTTGCATTAAAATGTTGCTTCTAAACAGAGGAAATAACAATGCTTTTAGAAAAGCAGAATAGGGACTTCTTTAATCTGTAAGTGTTAACACCATTCTCAAAATATTCTTCTGTCTGGGGATAAAGTACCCTACCTCCAAAGGTATCTTCTTTTTTTGAAAAGATCAGGCAGTAACAATTAACAGCTCTGAAGTCTGAGACAGCAGGTTTTCTCAAACGGCACGCGTTCATTTCTAGCCTTAATCTACTTGTCTTTCCACTAAAGAATCAGGACAGAACAAGTTGCCTTAACTCTGATGAGCTGCAAGTGAAGGAGTACATTGACAGAGATGGTAAAACCTGCTCCACAGCATTATGTATGCTGAAGAATTTAGAAAGGCAGTGACAAATAACCTCGGGGCCATTTTTCTAAACTTGGGGAACCAGACGCAAGATGGAAAGCGGACCTGAATACATACTTAACAAGGTTGAAAGTTATTTGAAGGTGTTTAAATAAAATAAAATAACATAAAATCTGAGCATATAGCTTACTTCAGCGCACATAAGGTAGTACCCAGTAACAGTAACAAGAACTCAGAGATGCAGAGGCCCACTGAAAGCAGGCAGAGCCTAGACATGGCACTCCCACTACACTTGATGAAGACCAGACCCTGCATATGTCCATGAGTTATGTTTAGTTTTAGAAATGAGTCTCAGCATGTGCAACAACTAGTTTTTAGAAACCAATAGTAATTTCACAGCTGATAAAAGACACTGAAACTTGAGAAGTGTTTTAAGTGGCATTTCCCTTAAATGAATAAAACATTAGGTTTATTTTTTTAGTAGCTATAGATATATGTTTTTCTGGTCACATATCAAAAGTACTCCTTTTCTAAAAAAAACTAATGTTTTATTGATGTATAATTTGGTTCTGTTTCTAAAAGTTGTTATGGGCAGCAAAGAAACCTTGTACTTCCTTCCATCTGGGTCATGAGACCTGGCCTCCCTATGACAATGAAGGTTTTCTCTGACTTTGATCTCTTAAAGGGATAACTGCTTTGATATCAATATATGTCACCTAAGAGTTGCTTCAGAGGCAATAAAATACAGTAAAATTAGGCACCATGTGGAGAATAGCTTAACTCTTAGCTATTCAGAGCTCTGAATTCTAAGAAGATAGATTAACAAGAGAGAAGAAAAGGTACAATACCTAGAAGGCCAAGAAAAGTTCCTCTTCTTGCTCTGTTTAAATCATATTTCAAGGCAGTTAAATTATTTTTTTCATACACCAAAGGCTGAATCTACTATACCAAAAGTGTATCAGTGATGATATATTTTGGTGGGTATTTTGCCATAAACCTCCTTCTTTGCCTATCTAATATGAGCTCTGGGAAATGTTGTGCTAGAGATCTTTTCAAACCAAAGGAACTGAAAATAGAAATATGGTTTCATTGTTTGGTCAGTTGCACTAAAAAGTGTGAACATGGAGAAGTTACTATATCCTACAAACATGCAGGAATACTATTTTCCTCAGTTCATCCTGTAGCAAATAGCATATTCTCCATCCAAACAAAACAAGTCTTCATTGAGAATCCACTGAAAAGTGTGTGTGGGGGGGTTATCTCAGTAGATGCTAAATCTGGCCTGATGGGAACAGGTCATGTTCTGAACAGCAGATCCCTCCTCAGCCTGGGGGCTTGAAAGGGGCCTGTTGAGGGGAAGGGAGACCCCACAGCCAAACAGAAACAAATGGGGCATCTCTGGGGCAACTATGTGTCCCCCACATGTAGATCATGGGAATTAGAAATGAATTTGCTACACATAATGCTGTTCCTATTCTTTCTGCTCAGACTCTGAACTAGCACAAAACAAGGAGATAAATTTATGGTACAGGAGTTGGAAAGGAGACTCAACAATCTGTTTTCCAAAATAGCTACCTGGACAGCTTTAGAGAGGTGCTGTACACAGCAAAAAGCCCAGCATTGTTCCCCAAAGCATACAACTCTCCAGTAAGTGATGGTGCGACATTTTCACATAACACGTCATGGTTTTAGTGAATTATAGAGTTATTAAACTTTCTTCAGAATTGTTTGGCATTTGGACATGTGGGAATAACCCATTCTAGGGAACTTCCTCCTTGTTTTATTCTTTGTGTCTTGCACAAACTGTTGCAGCCAAGTGATCCCCATTAATGTCGAGGGTATGCACCCACTGCCAAAATGCAAATAAAATAGCAACTCAATTAAAATAGTAAGATGTCCAGATTACTTTTAGACATAAAGCTCAAGATTATTTTGACAATAAAATTACTTTTGGGGGCTTACACCAACTTATGAAGAACTTTACAGCTACAGATATATACATACATTAATCTTTCAAACTCCAGTACCTGAACTAGCATACAATCACTGAACCTGTAAGAAGCACAGGCACTTGAACCCAATCATCTCCTAATAAGTGATTCAAAAACTTCTTCTACAAATGGCTCTGTATAAATAATAGAATTGCAATATGTAATTTAGCTGTGGGGGAAAGGTTACATTCATTTTACTCATAGAGATACCTAGGTGACAATATCTCCAATTAAGTGACCTACAATGCTAAGCTGGCCCTGTCTAAGGCTATAAGAGCATAATTTAAAAGTTTATTATTTATTCAATATAGCCTATCTTTAGAAATTTTAACTAACTGAGAAATGGGATCAATAGAGCGAAGAAAGTAATGACTTATAGCAGAGCCTGTGCAGCAGAATGGGTAAGTCTTCACCAGCTACCAGAAGACCTGTCCCAGTGACGGCTCTGTGTGCCCCGAGCCCCCGGGAAGGCGGGCCCGGGCAGCCGCTCAGCCTTGCCTCAGCCCCTAGCGCTGGTGCTGGTGAGGCGGGCGCTGCCTTCCTCTCACCCGCTCACCACACCGGTCCGCAGGAGGTGAGCGCTGCGGAGCTGGCAAGCAAGGCAGGCGACCCGCAGAGCCCCGCGGAACCGGGCCGTTTACAGCAAGACGCCCACGCCGCTGTGTCGAGAACAGTGGCTGCCCCGCGGAGAGCCAAGTGCCTGCGCACCGACGCTGCGGGCCTGGCGTCCCGGAGGGAGCTCACGGCGTCCCGGAGCAGAGCCCCCAGCACGGAGCCGGACCCGGGTTCCCGCACCGCCACACCGATAGGGGGCGCTGTCGCACACACCCGCGCCGCACATCCGGGCCCCGGGGCCACCATCCTCGCGACCCCGGAGGCGCCGCCAGCGGTGGCGCGGAGAGGAGACGGGCCCCCAGGCGCCAGGGGGCGCTGTTGGGCCTTTTACCTCGCTGGCCCTGCCCTCCTCGGGACTGGCGCTTCTGCCGCTCGCAGGGGGGGTCGCTTCCCGCCCTTACCCCACCTCCCCTTCCGGGGCAGGCGCACGCC
Organism: Brachypteracias leptosomus; assembly: GCA_013401335.1. Lineage (NCBI taxonomy): Eukaryota > Metazoa > Chordata > Aves > Coraciiformes > Brachypteraciidae > Brachypteracias > Brachypteracias leptosomus. The sequence continues at coordinate 169,075 of VYZX01013329.1, forward strand.
AGCCGGGCGCTCGGCGCAGGCGCGTGGGCAGGCGCGCCGCCGTGTGGGCGGGAGGGCGGGGCGGGTGGGTTGTTGGTGAGGGGAAGGTGCGAGCGGTCGCTCGTGCGCGGCGGTTGACTGGGGCGCGCGGCTGCCGGTGGCGGCGTTACCCTTTCCTCCCTCCCCCCACACTCCCGTCACCCTCCTCCTTCTCCTCCGCCACCCGCGACGGGCCGGGGCGCGCG
>VYZX01013329.1:169334-179659 GCA_013401335.1 Brachypteracias leptosomus
CCCCCCCGTCCGGTACTGCTGCCCCTCCCCTCCTCCGCGCTCGGCTCGGCACTCGCCCCCTTGCTCGCCCGGCAGTCCTTTGACGGGGGTCGTCCTGCCGCCGGCGGCGGCGGGCTGAGGCGGGCAGGCCGGAGCGGGACGCGCCAGGAGATTTGGGAGTTATTGTCCGGTCCAGGACCGGCCACCTGAGCCCGGGCAGGAGGTGAAGGCTGAGCCTCGCCCGCGGAGAAGGAAGGGGGGGGGTGCAGCAAGTTGCTGCGCTGAGCATGGCATTGGCAGGCCCCCGTTCATGTACTTGTGGGGCCTCTGACTACAAGGCTAGGAAAGGGCTGTTGATAATCTCTGATGATGATGATCAGCAACTGGTGGGAGAGTGTCTTGTTTGTTTCATGTCGGCAGAGACCATCCAAAGCATGAGAACCCCAAAGCATTTTGGGCATGTGGGGCAGATTCATCCCACAATCTGCTGATGAAGAGCAACACAGAAGGAGATCTGGGTTTGTATTGTTAGGTGCTACTGATGCTGATGCACTTCACCGAAGCCACTCAGTCTTTTTTGGACATCAGTTCTCAGCAGATATTAACTTACCTGTAGTCATCAAAACACTTTTAACAGTGAAGAATGCAGTGTTAAGAATGATATGGGTCTGTACTTGCAGTATGTATGTGCACAGTTCTAGCACTTACTGCCTTGGCCAGGCCACATCTAAAAAGTAGTGGGATTGCAAGAGCTACTGACATACAGAAGGGAAAGTCTGCTCTGATGTGCTTTGTGTAATTATTTGAGGGAAGTATTCCCAGTTAACTGTTCTTATGAACAGCTATGTGTAATAATTTGCTGCTTCTGCAGTTCCCTCTGTCATTGTTAAATTCTTTAAAGTTTGTGAAGTGTTTTGAGCTGCTGTGGGTAAAACTATCTTAAAAAGCCATGCTGCCTTTTATGCAGTTTCATCCTCAGCCTAGTGAGATAAGCAACCCTTTTAACAAAGCATTAAAGTTACTGTGGCTGAAAATAGAGTACACAGATTCCATCATTTTGCAGTTTAGTACCAGATTTCAGGAGAATGTGTGCCTAAATAGGGCTACTGTTGATGTGTTTTGAGCTCCTAAGAGCAATTTTGTTAGTTAAAATGAGTTTAAGGCACAAAAATGTTGGAGACCAGAATAACAAATGCTTCTTACTGGTAAAACTAGTAGTTTCTTACTTGATAACTTGCTAGACTGGACTTAATGGTTAGAGAGTATGCATGCTCAGTATTATGAGTGTGGTTTCTCAGGGGCCACCCACTGCTGCTTTTTGTGTGTGGCCAGTCAATTTCAGAAAAATCACAGCAAAGTGTATGTATACACATTTGTTGTATTTAAAATCTATTTTCCATAAAACTTGTCTGGATCACTGTATAGATAAAGTAGGCTAGTGCTAGAGATTTTTATTTATGAAAGGCTTTAGTGCAGGAACTTGGAAAGACTTGGAAGCACTTGGAATTTTGAATACAAGTGGCCATAGATTATATCCTTATCTGATGCAGAGGAGGTCAGATATTTTCTTGCAAAGTAGATCGCATCTGAAGAAGAGAAACTACTCAGGCATCATTCCATGGGTTCTAAATAAATTAAGTCAAGAAGCAGACCTGGCTTATCACTGTAATGATCTCAAGGAAAACCTTGCAGTTAAAATGGCAAACAAGATATTAGATTACCTGAGGAATGAGACTGTAAATAATGCAGAGAAAGTCAAAACGCCCTTAGAGGTTTGACCCATTACAAATATCTTGTGCAATCACTGTTGGTCACCTGTAAAGTACCTTGTACTTGTGAGGGAGAGAATCTACTTCTCTGGTTATCTCCTTGAAGCGTGGCTGTACCTCAGTTTGAATGGGGGTTCTTCGGAGGAAGATTGCATTTGATGCTTCAGAAGCTGTGACTGTGTAACTACAACATCAAGATGATACAGCTTAAGCTGTAAGGAAACCCTGTGAAGGAGACAGAATTTTCTTTTGACCACATGATGGTGTGTTCTCACCTGTTCCATTTGAAGCACCTGATGCTTGTGGGGAAAGGAACTTAATTCAGTTACCCAATTCTTATGTAATCCCGGAATGCAAGTGTAGTACTAGTCACATGAATGCTAAGCACCTTTGTAGGTGTGCAAAACATAGCACTAAACTACCGATCTTCAAACTCACAGGCACCAAGTAGTCCTGAAGAACTACCCTGAAGTTTTTCCTCTTTAGTAGTACAGATCTATAGACACCTTTGAATAATTCAGAATTGATTCTGTTGGTAATTAAAATGTGTGACATTTGCATTTTTAGACACATAACTTGTTTTGCTTGCAAATCTGTTCTTTAAAGCCTGGATATACATGCAACCTTTCCTGCAAAGAGTTATGTTTATGTGAGATATCTGTCTTGCAGCGGGAAAAGTTAATACACGTGGCTAATTGTTCCTAGTCATTCTCATTTCTTTGTCTTAAGGGACACTGTCAGCTGCCTATTAAATGGGAATAAATGAACATAAAGGAGACTGAAACAATTTTGGTTGCTGTATGCAAACAAATTGTGTATTGCTCACAAAGCAATAAAACAGTGGGGGGAAAAAGTGCTATATGTTCAATCAGTACACATCTACAAATGGACAGCCTTATTATCAGGATAAAAATAGCACACTGAAGGTGTTACAACCTAAACTGGTGAGAACACCAGCATTTATTAACCCGTATTTCTGCCTTTTTGTGCCCATCCTTGAAATTGTCATTAAGGTAGAAGAGATGCATGAAACAGTGAATAAAAGTACATGTGTTGGGATAAGTCCAGCTGCTTCACAATTACATGAGTCTTTAAGTTGTCTCGGGGTGTGGTTTCACATTGCAGCTAAACCAATCTAATGGTGAGTTGCCCCAGAAAGAGGTGGTTCAGTCTTACCCCTTCCCCCAGCCATGTGCTCGTGCTGCTGCTTCTCCTTGCAAAGACACTAGTGCCTGCCTGGTGCTGTTGTACACTGGCATCAGGGGCTATGCAGGCAGAAAATTAGTCACAATTTTTTGTTGATTTTAACTCTGTCAGCTAACAATGGCGTTGATTGAATGTCAGTGATGGCACAAGGAAGGAGACAAGAAAACCATTTGCTGATGGGAGGGGAGGAGGGGAACTTTCCTTTTTCTAGAGCAATTGGGTATTTCTGTTGTGACCCAGCATGGGTTTCCTGGTAGCTTAAACCACTAGAAGCTGGAGCTGCCTTATACTGGTACTGACATTCATTTGAACAGACAGTGAGCTGGTTCAGGAAGCTTGCTCAGCCAGAAGTTAGGGAGTTTTGTCAAGTTATTTTTCACTTGACTCAGCTGCCTGAGCTCATGGCTTTGTTGCATGTGCATTGGTGTTTGTATTAGAAAGTAGTGTGACACAACACAAGTGATGCTGAGAAGCTGGATATGTATTTCAGAAGCTTTCCTTTGGTAAAAGTTCTGGCCTGGTCCTGTAGACTGAGTGTTAGCTGGTATTCATTAGGTATACTCCTAGAGTATATCTTCTAGGTTAGCTTCATACAAAAGAAATATAGTTGTCTTTTCCAGAGTGGCTGCACAGTATGAACCAGAGCAGTGAGTGAGATCAGGCTTCAAAAGCACATTTCACAGCAGACCTGAAATGCTAGCGTAGTGATGCTATTAAAGGCAGTTCTTGGTGCCTCTGTACTGATGGTGAAGTTGCTTGTAAAAGCTACAGTCAGCCAAAAAATTTACTGTGAAGTTCATTACTTGTGCATGGCATTAATATAATCGCTGTCCAATTTGTTAAATTTGTGAAATTCTTACTTAGGTGATTTAATCACAGAATGTTTTATGAAGTTGCACTCTTTTCTTTAATTGTGAATCATAGAAACTTCAAAAGGCAAGGAGCCAATCAGATGTGCATATGATACTCATCTGAAATTAATGAATTGAGGCATCTTGCTTTAAAATACAACATTACTATAAACCAACAAATATGCGAGTATTTGTGAGTGATCATCTTCAGTGTTGGCATTGTACAGCAATGTTACCCGACTTCTAATTTAGTGTTAAAGTCTTGGAAATGACAGGTGAATTGTGCAATTATGCCTTTTCTTCAATTATAATATGCTTGCAGTAACTCATTAAAAACCTAGTGTAAAGCCTATTTTTTTTATATTTGATAGCCAATTTGAAGCTTTTTTTAATTTCTAAGGAATTTTTCCAGGCAGATTAGTTCTGATTGTTCTTACGTGATGGAAAAAATTACTATCTGTGCCTACCTCAGCTCTGTCAGTTTGCTGACTTCACAACAAAAGTTGTAAGAAAGTGCATACCTGTGATGCAGCTACTTCATTGTAAACCCCAGATTCTTGGCGTAAAGACTACCATCTACCATCTCTACACTGTGCAGAAAACCAGCTAAGGTGCAGGCATATGCTGCCTTCTGTTGTTCTTGGGGTGATAGCTTTTGGCAAATGCAGGGAACAGAGGACATGAAAGGGTAGTTTCCTCACCTGACAGAGCTCATCTGCTGATGTGCATATAATTACAATTGGAATTATGATCCATAGGCAGCACAAGGCAAAACAAAATTGCAAGTTCTTGATTTAAAAATTGGCCTCTTTGTTGGAGAATGAATATAGAGGGAAAGAGATCTAGGAAAATAAAAGCTTGTTCACAGTAGTTTTGTTGCAGTTCAGTGAATTTTCGTATACAAAGACTACCTGTTTATCAAATAGAGTAGAATTTACTGAATGCCAACTGCAAATGGAAGCTGAGCCAGGGGATGCTTGGGATTACCTGTGTGGTGGAGACATGTAGAAAACTCAACCTTGTTCTGGTTAATTTGTTGAAATTATTATCTTTTCAGAACTGGTGGACTAAGAAGTTAGAATTCCTTATATGCAGCAAATGCCATACCATCCTTTCAGCAATTTGTATTTTTTTGTCTGTTTAAAACTATGTAGCACTTTCAGATCTTTAAAAAAAAATCCATGCTGTATAAAAAGCTTTCCTTTCCTATCACTGACCTTTACCTAATCTGCAAATAAGCCTAGATTTTAAAAAGAAATCAGTTTGTTGAATCCATCTCCTACAATTTGGGTTTATATATATATTTTTTTAAAGCTTACAACTTTTCAATATGACATTTTAAAATTAAGTTTAGATTTCTTCTGTGGCAATATTCACAACAGGTCATTATTAAGGTATTCTTCCAATGTAGAAATGTGTAACTATGGATTTTTCTTACTCATTCATATTTTGTTAGACTGAGCACCATAAAGTTGATGAATCTGTAGCTTTTAATTATTATAATCATATATAATTGATATGTAATATATAAAGGTTGTTTGTACGTACATTAGGCTGTATCTCAGTTCTTGTTTAGAAGAGTTGTCAGAAGTCTATTGTAAATACACACAGTGCGAGGAACCACAGTTAAGAATATAAAATTTGTGCATTACACTTTTTTCCCTCTTAGAGGTTACTGTAATACAGTATTTTTCTTTCCTCTCATCTGAACAGTAGATTAGTGTTGTTTCTCTATAATGGTGAGATATATAAGCAGTCTACTTTTTGTTAGTGCCAGATATGGCTCTTAGTCTGCTTTGTATCCTATGAATTATGCTTTGAGTTTTCAGCAGAATTCTGGTAAAAATGTTTATTTTAATGATGTTACCTTCACAGAGACTATAGTGGGCTCCAAATTGTTTTCTATTTACAGTTAGAGTAGTTTCATATCTCAGCAGCATTAGTCAGAGAATCACAGAATGCTGGGGGTTGGAAGGGACTTCTGGAGATCACCTAGTCCAGCCCACCCCCCTGCCAGAGAAGGTTCACCTAGAGCAGGTTGCACAGGAACGTGTCCAGGAGAAAGAGATTCCACAGCCTCTCTGGGCAGCCTGTTGCAGTGCTCTGTCACCCTCACAGTAAAGAAGTTTCTCCTTATGTTGAGGTGGAACTTCCTGTGTTCCAGTTTGTGCCTGTTGCCCCTTGACCTATCACTGGACACCATTGAAAAGAGACTGGCCCCATCTTTTCAGAGAATAATCATTGTTTTTGAAACAAAAGGCAGGAAGTTATTGGCCAGACTTCAGGGTTATAGATTACGTGTATTAGATTTGTTTCCAACTGATTTCTCAGTGTAATTGTTTTTAAGCCTTTGAAATTGACAGCCATTCATACTGTATAGTCACTTATATAGTAAATAATTCCTTCGTAATTCCATATGCCAGCACAGCACTCAGCTAATTTCAAATATCACAGCTCAGCCTTGTTTGAAAGCAGTTAATTTTTTTCTTTTTAAGTGTGCTGTCAGATGACAGGGATGATTAATATCCATTCTGACATGACTGGATAGAATTCTAAACTCTATTCAGAAATATCAGGACCTTTGGCAAGTGCAGCTGTTTTAGAATCAAGTTAACTGTACAAAATTATGGATTGTAAATTTGATCTTTTTCCTGTAAAGTTGATTCTTCTGTATTAGAAGTTTTGAGCTCTTCAGCTGCTGTCTTTGAAAAATAACATGCTGTCATCTTAGTCTAATTTTCAATAAATATTACTGCAGATACTGTGAAACTGTAGGACTTTGCTGGCAATCTCTGTGACTTTTCAATTATATTTGATAGCTTTCTAAATGGTAGTCCTTACAAATTGCACACCTATCAGGTCATAAATATTTTTGAATTAGTCCCTCTTGTAGATTTCTTAGACTTCAAATTGGAATTCTGCTCTTTGCATAAATAAGTTTGAAGTGAGAAGTGTGGGAGCAGTATGTTGACTATCAGATGTTTCTCACCGGAGTTCCAGTAACAATTAATGTAAGAATGTGTTTCTCACTTGTTTTTTCTCCTTTAGCATTTCTTTAGACCATAATTATATTACTAAGCCAGTGATGTCATTCTAGACTCACTTACTGAGCTGGCGATCAAGTTTGTGACTTTCTTGTTTTTCCAGCTGAGGTTGGTGTGTAAAGAGTTAAATTATCCCCTGTGCTTGGTATAAAAAAAAAAGCATGTTTGTCTGTGTTTTGATAGGTTAAAGGACTTGGAAAAGATGACAGTCTGACCTGAATTTCTGGAATAATTGACTTCTGACATCTTAAAATGCTCCTGATGGGTGGTAACAGAGCAATGAGTAGACTCAGTTTCAATTACATCTTTCAACTTCAGTAATCCCAGAAAAGAGTGACCAGGACTGAGCTGTGTATAATTTAGCGTTAGGTGCTGACTTACTTCTGTTCCAGACTATTTTAGTTGTGAATTTTGTAGAAATGTCTGTTCTTACTGTATTAGTATGTATGACTTGTTTTTTTCTGAATTAAAATGTCTTAAGTTGTTTAAATCCTAGTGTTAGAAGCTCTGATTGGAGTCTCAAATGTGGCTTTGTAAACATGCAGTTTTTAGAACTTTAACTGAGGTTTGTTTAAACTTTGATAGATACAGTGGTAAAACTTTTGGGCCTCATTGGCAGAAGGAGAGCAGTGCGGAGCTAGGTTACTAATTAACGCTGGTCACATTGATGCTGAGAGGAAAATAGTTTAAGATGGGAAAGCAGCGTAAAGTAATGAACACAGTAACTTCAGGTATACTTGTATGGAAGTGCTCAGGAATAACAAGACCAGATCTGAGCAGTCCTATGTGGCCAGGCCACAGCATGACCACTTATTCTGGGATCAGAAAATGCCTTAATCTTCATTTTACATTAGCAAAAAGCCAGAAGCTTGTGTTCATTCTTTGAGACTTTTTTTGTCTTATGTTTGTTCTGGCATTGTGATGAAAGGTGATATGTTGAGAAAATACCAAAGATCACAAAAGAAAAAAATTATTATCAAGAAACACCAGTCACTGGAATTCTTCAATTATAAAGGAGATTTGAAAGGAATCAAAATGTCTGTATAAATGCTGTTTTCTTCAGCATTTAGCACTTAACTTTTATTTTTAGTTTTGCAGGAAAAATAATTCAACTTAGTGCTGCATGGCAGGAACATCCACAATTAGAACATCCTTGTGACCTCCCTTGCCATGTTATTGGAGTAATAATTTGAAATACTAAATAAGTTACTGTTGTAAAATCTCTCCAATGCCTGCTAAAGCTAGATGCTTTCTTGATGCTTATATGGATACTTTGGTTGCTACCGTTTGTTCTAGAAGATACAAGCGCATGAGTGTTATGGAATCATCCTGGAGTCTCAGTTCATCCCAGACTGTCTCAGGTGTTGAGAGTTCTTGCTAAAGTGTTTCTTCATCTCCTGCTGCTTGAACTCTTCATGGCACCACCGGGAAAATGGAGACACCCTTGTTTCGAGAGCAGTGCTTAAGCCTGATACATGAATATATATTTCCCTTCTAAGGAGGGTTTCTTTGGGCGAGGCAAAGAAGTTGAATTTACAAATGCTCTTGATGTGACATTCTGTTCAGTTGCCTCGTTTCTGCCTTTTCTGCCCATCCTAAATGCAAAGCATGCAACTTTCTGGAGGCTGCAGACTTACAAGAAGTTTAGAGTCCAGTGAATAAACTATTGCTACCAGCCACATGTTCCCATGTGCCTTGTAGCTGCTGAGTGAGGTGTTTGTTGGTTGTACAGTAGACAGGTTGAGTTTAATAAAAGAGCAGATAACTAACACAGTAGCTTTTTGCTGGCTTACTGAGTGGAGTAATGATACTGTGTGATCAGATACATGAGCAAGTTAGTGCTCAGGAATGGGGAAACTGTGCAGCCGAGAGCAGAGGAGGGAGGAGCTGTTTAGGTTAAGCAGTAATGTGAAATTGCATAGGAAGAGGAGATAGGTATGTGGAATATCTCCTTTTAAAAGCATCTCTCTTTATGCATCAAGAATTAGAAATGGTTCTTGTAGGTCCCCAGGCTGTCTTTTGCTGCTTCAGAATTTATTTCCAGTTCTTCTTGCTGCTTTATTACCTTTGTTGCTTGTAAGATACCTTTCTCATGAGCACCTACTCTATCAGAAGAACAGCAGTAGAGAGAAGCTTAATGCAAGTAAAGAGCAACTCTGCCTTGAGGTCTTCCAGCTATGACTTTTTACTTGGGAGGATAGTAGTTGCTTTCTAAGTGAGTGTTCATCTGGCTGTCTGGATTTTCCTTTGTTGGTGCTATTGAACATGTCAGAAAGGAATATGCTTCTTTATTTTGTCCTCTTTTTGAAGATATTTGGCAATAATTTGGTTATGAACTACAGTTGAGTAGAACAGTCTATGGCTCTAGATCTTTGGAGGAATGGCCCCTCTAAGGCAGTATCTTGAGCTTTTTTGTGGTTGCATGTAGGGTGCATGTGCCTCATTTTTGAGGGTTGATTGATGGTGGTTATCGTGTACTGCCACATCAAGAAGGGAACCATTGACCTCTAGAGAGCTGTAAAGCTCTGCATAAGAGGCACTGCAGGTGAGATTCAAGTGTAGGGCTTGTAACAGCTTTTGCAGGAGCTGTTAGCAAAACCATAAACTTTGATTGCAAATGGAAAAATCAAAGCTGCTGCATTAGAAAGTGTCTTTGATAAGTGAGGCTAATCCACATGTGCTATCAAGAACAACAGGTTCTGCAGACCACTTTTGGAATGGATTGAGGTCAGGACTGACTTCAAATATAGCTAGTTCAAAAAGTACTACAGTAGGTAAAAATTCCATGGGGGTTTTGTGTGTGGTGTTCAACATGTTCCNGGGCTGATGAGTAGCATTTTCTTCCTGTTGGTATTTTAGCAGTCTGCTTCCACTGTGGATACATGCCGTGTGAAAATCAAGGGCAGAGGAGTATTGGGAGAGGCTCAGGCAGTAGGACAGTCTAGTACATTGCCCGAAAGCGTGTGTTGTCTTGGAAGTCCTCCAATACTACTGGTTTTCTTTCTTTAAAGGCCTGTGTTCTGAAGCCAGGTTTGTGACATTGACAGAGATCCATCTTCATGGAACAGTCGGTAAGACTTAAAAGGAAGACCTTGCTATTCGTTATGCAACAAAATACAACAATGTCCCAAATATACCCTGTGCCTGGGAATTCTTAGTATCAGGTCTTTAACTATATTTACTACTATACTTCTTAAGTACCTAATAAGATAAATGTATGTATTAGGGGTAATGTTACACTTGTTATTAAGCACATTAAATGTTTTCTACTTAGCGCTTACTGAATTGAATGTAGCGCTTCTGGATATCATTCATAAATGCTTTTTGCAAATTATTGTTGGATATGTGTAAAGCTTTTAAAATGTTTGTCATATACAATGCTATATACATATCATACACATGCTATTAGTGCTGAAACATAGACTTCAGAGTGATAGTTGGACTGCTTCTTTTAGAGGCGGTTTTTTTGTCCTGTC
>VYZX01013330.1:7047-18123 GCA_013401335.1 Brachypteracias leptosomus
AACCTTATTGCAACCTTTCAGTACCTGAAGGGAGCCTATAAGACAGATGGGGACAGTCTTTTTAGCAGGGGCTGTTGTAACAGGACAAGGGGTAATGGTTTTAAACTAACAGAGGGGAGATTGAGACTAGATGAAAGGAAGAGAATTTTTACAATGAGGGTGGTGAAACACAGGCATGGGTTGCCCAGAGAGGTGGTAGATGCCCCATCCCTGGAAACATTCAAGGACAGGTTGGATGGNCATCCCTGGAAACATTCAAGGTCAGGTTGGACTGGGAAATAGGAAAGATGTCCGTGCTCACTGCAGGGGGGTTGGACTAGATGACCTTTAATTGTCCCTTCCAACCCAAACCATTCTATGATTCTGTGATTGCTCAAACAGTATACTTCTCTCATGTTCAGTGTACTCCATTGGCTCATGGAGTCACAGTTTGGTTCATTACAGTTTAGGATACAAATACAGGAGTCTGTGACTCACTTATCTGGATCACAGTAATAGAAAGTTAATTCTGATGGGTGGTAACTTTATAACTTGTCCTGAAAGAAGGACGGTGACAGCTAGGACTCGGAGAATAAAAACTCAGGGTTTCTGGCCTTCAATTGTTTTCTGGACTGTTTAGACTGTGTGACATTCATAGCATTTGATGTAAGTGGGCTTGACAGCTGTAATTTGCACATAAGAAACAACAAGAAAAATTTCCTTACAGTCACTTGAATTCCTGTATTTTTTTCTGTTCTACCCTATCAAAATAATAGTTCCTCTCCTATGAGATTAGAGGAAATAGGCAAAGTTCTCCCATCTCTCTGATGGGTCACTACAGCTTCAGGTTAGTTGACAGGTTGGAAATAGAAGCAAATGCTGGCTTAGCAGCATCAGGGCTGCCATCCCAGTGATTTCAGACTCACCCTCCTTGTACTTGGCAATACATTTTCTTTTAGCAAAGAGGACAGGCCAAGATATGTTTTCTACAGCAGCAAAGCCAAAAAAGGAGAAAGTTGTGTAATCTTGCCCAAGTGAGGCATCACCTGTTTGATTGTGATCCTTCTCAGTTTCTGACATGGCTGAATAGTTGTCTTTTCCTCTGCAACTTATATGAATATTACTGGGAAAAGCAAAGCTTGTCTGAGTATTCAGTATTTAACACAGACTTATACATTTCTGAGATTCAGCATTTCCAGAGAAAAATGTGGAGCCTTATTGCCACTTTGGGGATTTTTTTATTTTTCAGGTGGGGGGATAAAATCTATAGGATGCAGATAATTTTAGGGATATTTTACAGCCCCTGTATGNTAGGTTTCTGTATTTTGGGAAACTCTTACCTAACCCCAAATTTTCATGCCTTTGTATTTCCACTGATAGTAAAATTTCCAAGAGCGATTTAGTTACCTACCTTCAAGCGTCTTCCCAGGGAGACTTAGGATCAACATATTGTAGTTCCACTAGTATCAAGATAATACAAAACATGGTTAGCACTTTCAGGAGTCCCTGACATGTATCTGCATCTCTAGGCACTGAAATCCCACTGAAAAACTGTCTGTTCGATTCTGCCTTGTGTTCACATAGGTCCCAATTATTTTCACATTTTCAGATTCAATGTTTAACACTCTGCAGAGGTATTTGCTGTTTAATAATACAGACAAAAATAATTTTTAACTTTCAATAGTGAAAACCAGCAAACAACAGATTGCACTGACTGCACAGACCACAAATATACTGCCTGTAATTCCTGAACAAGAGCATTGTCATGTGCCTGCATCAACTGTAGAAGGTAAGTAAATACCTTACAACTCCAAGTATTCTGGTTTGCCTCATATTTTTAGAATTAATATGCCAAAAATAAATTGCTACTTCTTCTAGCCAAGTATATGAGATGACAAACCGGAAAATGTGTTTTAGTGAGAGCTGAGTGGCAGGGAAACAAAATCAGTTTCCTTTCTGCTACCAAGAGTGATCAATAAACAAATGTGTTAGCCTTTTAAACCCTGTGTGTCTCTGAACCTCAGCACAAATTCTGACACTATTTTTCTGGTGTAGAATATTGTATCCTAGATTTCAGCATTATGTTGAAATTTGTTTCTGGCAAGGGTGGAGGAAAGAAACAATTTGCAAATGATCTCTAAAGCAAATCATGTTTGAAATAAATAGTTTGCTGCTCAGATTCCCCAAACAACAGAAATCAATAGCTCTGTCATTATTACACCAGTCAGGAGGAATGAAAAGAAATTGGTTTCAGCTTGGAACTAAAACTAGTCTCCCACTTATAACTTTCTCCAGCCCAGTTACTCCAGTAAGTTGTTTCAGGAAGCCCAGATGTAAGGAAACAAGTCTGAAAAGCAATGTGCAGTAAGAGATACTTCTTCCTGGCAATACTTGTAGTGCCTAGAAACAGAACTGATGCTACTTGAATAAGTTATATAGGCTAGTATATCAATTGATGGCGACTTGTGCAGGTTATATTACAGTTTATGGTGATTTTTTTTTTTTATGTTAAAAGCTTAAGAAGGTCGTTCTCTACATATCTTTAAATTTAATGGAGTCTTATTGGAAACTCAGTATCATGTCATGCTATCTCTTTAATGTATTAAAAGAATTGATGTACTGAAAAGCAGTTTGATTTTTTTCTTCATTGGAATCATAAAAATGAAGTTGTATGTTGAGAGCAGAGCTAAAGAAGAAGTTTTGGACAGTGTTGCTGACACAAGATGATGTGCTGCCATGATAAATTAATAATTGAGCGAGATTATTGTTTGGCTTTTAGGGGAGACTAGATGGGTTACTGGACAGTGTATTACAGTAACTAAAAATACTGACCACTTTTAAAGTGATTCCCATCCATAGATCTTACAAGGACTTACAAAGATGAAAAGTTGTCATTATGACTATTTTAAAATGAGGATATCAGGAGGCAGAAAAAGACAACATGGCTTGGGAAGGCCATGACAGAGATGAGAGCAGTTCTCAGATGATCTGAGTTCGGCTGTTTTCCACTTGAATGTTACGAGTTTCTGCTGAGCAAGCAGGCCCTTTCCCAGAGGCCTGCCACATCAGCCTTTCCATAGGGCAGCTTCTTCCTTTCTCCAGGGACTCCTCCCAACCACTTCTGTACTGGGTCATTTCTTTTTCTGATAACTGTCAACTGTCTCTCAGGTAAACCTTTATCTTCCCATATCTGTCTGCCATGTACCTGCCCACCTTAATTGTTTCCTGTGAGAATATTTACTCTTGGGTTAAAAATTAGACATTTCTAAGGTTGTAATAGGATGTGTTGCTAAGGGCTTGCTCACTAGTATTCAGTACCTTCATTTATACAGTATTATGGCTGATGAGTAGCATGCTTTGTCCTTCCAGGTTGTTGGGTTCATCAAAACTCATCTTTTAGAAGCAGGAAAGAGAATTCATGGCCCATTCTTGTGCAAGTTTAACTTTCTTGTTCTTAGAGGTGGGAGTAATGGTTGGGATTGGCTTCCTAGCACTGCTTTTCCTTTCATTATCTCAGGTGTTATGTATTAAAGGATGTAGATGAAACAACTTTGCAGATGTTTGGTTGCTCTGTGAGACAGTATATGAGATCCAGGACATTTTGAGATGAAGTTATCCGTTTTGTTAATCTCTGGGTCATTGAATGAAAGAAAAAAATTAGGTATCTTGAGAAACCCCAAATACCTTGCTGCAGTGCTGCACTGCAGAGAAGTAGGTTTGCTTTCCAGGTTATAACACAGTCAGAAGGACTGCTGGCAGTGAAGTGAAAGCTGAATGTGATACGTGGAATTAATGAACATGAACATTAATGAACATATATGAAATTGTAATGTTACATGACATTGGGTAGAAAGATTATTAAAGAATATGGCTGAAGAGGTGGGAACTTCAATCTAGATCTTGCCTTTCATCATGTTAGGTTTTGAGTAATATTTCTCAAAGGAATACTGTCTCAAAGCTAAATACTCTGTGAAAATAAAAAAAGCACTTCCTACTTTAGTTTTGCTTCACTTCCTGCAAGGAGACACTTCCCCCTTCGTCTGATAAGGTCAGATTCAACTCATTGCTACTTATGTTTGTGGGTGGCTTGGTGGCTAATGACACGGCAGTTCCAGGAAAACTTGCTAGCTAGAAGCTGTTTTGGTTATTTATGCTGTGGAAGGAGATTGTGGTCTGCTTTTCTCATGAGTGCTAGAGCTGTCCCATGAAGTCTCTAGAGTGCTACTAAAGACTAGTTTGCTTATTAGAGAGGAGGTGGCTGCATTAGAAGTGCTGCACACAAACAGCTGAGTACTGCGACTGAAAAATACCAAGATGATTAAATTCCCAGAATTGACAAGGACAGCTATACATTGCATCAAATTGATAAACCCTGTTTTTTCCCAAGAAGGAGGTGGAGTGGAGCTAAGAAATCATGTACCAGGAGCTTCTTGTTTGCAGCATCATCTTTGTATCATACTACCCGCTGCTTCCCTGAAGCATACACATTTCAGATCACCAATACAAGAGCCTCAAACAAGGAAGGGTTCCAGCCTGAGATAGAAATCTGAGAGAGCTCCACTGAGGGTAGTGGCCACATGTGTATGGTAATGTTTTTCAATATACTTATATCCTCTGTGTGTGTATCTATATATCTCTGTGTGTGTGTATTTGTGTGCACAGAGATACACGCATATGCTCCATCACTTACTGTTTGTTGGTTGCTATCACACCGACAGCTAATTCAGCTCATAAAATATGTACTAACTTCTGTACTCGTGCCTTTGCCAAAGGGGACGCTTTTCAGCATAGGTCACTTAATGTCTCTGTATTTTCATGATAAATATTATTATTACATTTGAGTGCTGAAGTTAAGAATCCTCCTCTGTTTCTGCCATCTTTCATTAAACCACCATGTCAGCAACTGCCCTAGAAAAAATGAGTGAGTCAAGTCTCTCAAGTGCTTTGGGACAGTTTTCTCTTTACATATGACACCTGTAGATGTATTTCCTTAGCACTGTCAAAAGGTGACATGAATTACTGTAAAATTCAAGGCTGCTGTTTATTTAGATAGGAAGCATGGACATTTTATTCAGGGCAAGTATTTGCATTCCGAGACAATGCAGTTCAGAGGACAGAATGCTAGAATAAGACTCTGGAGACCCAACTTCTGTCTCTGCCAATGACACCTTGTCACTAATTTGCACCGTGGTGAGGACTGTTTATCCTCAGCCAAAACAGAGATTTTGTGGTGCTTTTAACTCACAGAGTGCTACTTTCATCAACTGGTACATTTAACTTTACAAGCACTACTTGCATCAACTATTATTTTTAGTAGCTCTAAAATGCTGTGGGATGTATATCTGGATGTATCTGGGTCTGCTTTTTTTTTTTTTTTAAGTGCCAGCAGTGAATACCCTCTTCTGTGACAGACAAAAAGACTAGACAAGAAGCTGGACTGATAGCAGGAGATAGCAAGACTGATAGCTCTCTGGGAGACCAGATCAGAAGGATAAATATGAATTTATTTATCAAAGTGAGACTGCTAGCTGCTTGTACTTAAAAAACTACAGTATGTGAAACCGTAAGAGGACTAACATTTCTGAATGTGCCGGATTCAATGGCCATTCCCTAAAACAGTAGGGGAAAAGAATAATTGGAGTAAGTAACAAAAGTGGGCAAATAAGAGTCAAATCACCATGCCCATTAAAACAGCCCTATATATGAAAAACAATCTATCTGAAGGTGTTGGAGCATTCAGCAAGATGATTTTGCTGATGGTTAGCCCTGAAAACATTGTTACATAAGGAAGATTTGGGCTGAACTTCCCCTAGAGGCTTAAGGAAACTGTCCCAAGGAGTGACTCCTCTCTGTGTCTGTGTCCTGCCCTTGTGGCAGTCTGTCTTTCTGCAGTGGTGGAGCCATGTGGAGTCTGGGCAGACTGGCTGCGTGGTCTAGCTGGCCTCTTCCACACCAAAGGTGCACTTCAGTCTTACAGTGGTCAGGGCAGAATAAAAATGACATGTGTACAGCATGAGAGGTAGTTGTGAGCCCCCTCAGCAGTGCTTCTGTCCTCTGCCTGTTTGAGGGGAAGCATGATTGTATTCTGAAACAAAAGGGGCATTAATGGATTTCATTAATGACTAGGGACAGAACAATGTTCTCTCTTATTTGGGGAAATCAGAGAGATACAGACCTGACAATTCCTGGATGAAGTGCTGCCATTTTATGAGGAAAGAAGGAAAACTCACTGTATTAAAGGCAACTGTTGTGGACTTTTTTTTTGTAAAAAGTGTCCAGTGTCATGCTCTGAGAAGCTGTTTGGTCAAATTCACTCAAATTGGTCACTATTACCCCAAACATTTTATTTACTGCATCGATCTTTCTGCCAGTCAATGCCCCCAGGACAAGATGAAACAATCTTAGTGTCCTGCCTCACATTAATTCTCTTAATAAAACTGGTGGATGTGTCAAAGGCTGCATAAAAGCTAATGAAAGTTCCACATCAGCAGTTGCCAATGATTTTTGGTACACTGCCTTTCACCACCAGTGCTTCCATCTCTCTCTGTAAAGAGCTTTGAGATCCTTGAACACGTAAGGTGCTTCATGTCTCTGTACTTCTTTCTGAGTGATGGTGTAGCTGTACAGTTAGATAAGACAAGTTGGTTTCCCAGTGGAAATAGAATTTAAGGCACAATCTTATCTTCAGGTGAAATAGATTATAAAACTGGAACATAAGGTAGATGACAGGGAACTGACAGGGATGACACACAGGGGAAGCATGTGTATGGCTGAAAAGCTGAAAACCTCTTTCACATAAATTGTAAAATGAAAGAAGTTGATGGGTCCCTTTCCTCTCTTACAATGTAAAAGCACATGGACACAAACCTCCCATGTGGAGTGGTTGGCACAAGAGATCAGTTAGTCACCAAGTGTGTGAGAGGCTGATTCCTATCCAGCTACATTCTGAGTATCATCACAGCTGTTGTTTTCTAAGGATACCCTCCCCTAGCAATTGAGAAATTTAATTGTGCAGATTCCAGCCTAATACCAGGAAAATCGAATGTAGGCCCACTCAGGGTATTACCTGGTCTTCGCCTCAGGCCCCTGCTGCCTTCCCAAAGAGGTCTATAAATGCCATCATTGCAGAACTTAGTAGCATGAACAGAAAGGGCAACTAAAACTATTCTTTGCCTGTTTTTCCTTATGTGATTGTGGCTTTACAAAAATATTTTCATATTTAAAAGAATCTCTCTCATCTGTCTTCGAGCAAGACACCCACACAAACAGCAGAAGGTAGAAATTATGCAGGGAAAACACAAACTCATAGTTCAAAACATTCTAGTGAATGCACATAACAAGTGTACTCGGGAGCGAGAGGAAGATTGCAGTGAAGCTGTTTTTATAAATCATGCACGTATTTGTAAAGAACAGTAGGTGTGATTTTAAATTGCTGGGATCCTTCCAATTATCCTTTTGACACTTTTTCTGAAAAGCATCACTTCAGTGCTGAGAAGCAATAGTACTATGGTTTAAGTCATCATAAACCTGGGTGTGATCCTGCTGAAGGTAGAAGTTCCTACTAGTGCTGACATGCCGGGTTTTCCAGTTGGCCATTTTTGTAAGACATTGCTTTTTATGTTTCCATCAATCCCTGTAGATAACCATAAAAAAAGATTTATGCCCACATGCAGCTTTAAATTATCACTCAATTACATATTTATTTTTTAAATCTCATGAAAGATAATTCCTTCTCTGTTTCTGCTTCCCTAATAGATTCAAGTCTTCATCATACATTAAAGTGAAAACTCCTGTCAGTGTGGAGAGCTGACAGAATCAGACTGCAAGCATGTTCCAGGGTGCTCAGCACAATTATGGGGCTCAATATAAAATGCATGCCAAGATGTGCTTCTCTCCAGAACAGACACTTAGGGGTTTGTGAAGGGAAGCATTACTGCTTGCTTGCAGAACTGGACTGTAATGGGCACTGTGCAGGCTGTTTCAACCCACTGTTCCATTACCCGGCATCAATTTTTGATGCATTATATCCTACCTACACTTGTCATTTTCTAGCTCACTGTGGCGGCAGCTGCTGCCTCCAGTATGATTTCACAGCCAAGGAACACTTCTTATCCCAGTTCTTATGATGTAAAGGAAAAGGGAGACAGAGGTTATTGGGCCTGCAGCTACATGAATGACCAGAATGGGTGACAAGCTACATCTGCTTTTTCACTCAAAGTGAGAGTACAGAAATACCACACTTCCCCCTGCCTGGCATTGTAGAGTTCCCTAAAAACTACCATGAGCTTGACTTGGGATCTGGGCATTTCCATACTTCAAGGTGTTCCTCATTACATGCTATTCTGGGAGCTGTAGTCCAAATTTCAAAGACTGACTGATGATTACTGAGGAGTACTTTTCACTTGCGAATGTGGAAAAAGCTGCTCTTGTTTCATTATTTCCAAATTTATCCTATGATGTAGGAGTACAGTATAGGAAATGCACTTGGGCACAGGTTTGCAAATTCTTCCTTCCAGACAGTGGTTCGGCTTGATCTATTTTTTCCCATTACAATAATTTAGCTTATTTTGGCTCAACTGAAGCAAGACCTTGTTAATACCCCCGATTTACTTCTGAATGTTCTGCTGCAGGTGGAGTAGCTCATGAAGACATGCCCAGGAGCTGACACAGAGCGAGCGATTCTGGAGTGGAGGCAAGTATCACATAAAACTCTTCTCCCCTCATCTAGCTGCCAGGAGGGAAGAAGAGAGTGAAGCTTGCTCAGTTACTTGAAGGAAAGATATCACCACCTACCTTTAAAAGACATTTCCAGGCTGACCTCTGTGTAGATGGAGACCCTCTGCAGAAAGCCAGTTTGAGATGCTTGAGGGACATCCTTACTGCGACACTTCAGTCTGGTGGACCCGGTGAATCGTCTCTAGGGCAGCTTTTGGCTCTGCCTACTCTTGCCTTGCCAAGCTGCCCTGAAAGTGAATAAAGCCCAGTGCTTCTCATGTGGGCACCCATATCACACTCTCTTGGGGTGTCACCCAAACCACCATTCCGTGGGCAGGTATCATTCTTAGGTCTTTTGCTCCGATACGATGTGTACTGTCTATGTTGTCTGCCTCTTAAAGTGTTGTTTTCTTTTGTAATAAAGAGGAGAATTCATGACTGTGAAAGCCAAAAGAATGACATTTAAGATAAATTAGGAAAGACCTAATTAACCGTCTCTTTTTTTCTGATACTGTTTTCTTTAGTTTCAGATGTCATCATATGAGATACCATTACTACTGGGTGAAAGAAGACACGTCATACACCACAGGAGAAAGCATCTCCATTTCCAGCTATGTTATCCATCTTGTCATCAGAATGGCAACTGTGCATTTGAGTTGAGAAGCTCCATTTTATCCATCACCAGAACTATTTGGTATTTAGAAAATATGAATGATGGACAAACATGGTTCGCTGTAGAAACAACTTCAGCAGAAGAGTATAAATTTCACATCTATTTTCAGTTCATGCAGGATTTGTACTTAATCATGTGGTCATGAGATAATCCTTGCAATAATTTCATTTTCTGTCAGAGGATAAATTTATTTTATATTCTCCATAGGATAAGAAAGTCTGTTTAAAGATAGAAATTATCCCCATGAAACAAGCACCATTTTCAGACCATTTAATGTGTTAGGTGACTAAGATGCTTAAAAGACACAATTTCTGGCTGTTGAGGAAGGTGGCTAAAGGATCATAGACGGAGAGAATTCTGCAGTACACTTTCATTTCTGCAGTAAACCAGGAAGACCTTCATAACTTCTGTAACATCTCAGTGTATCAGGAAAAAAATGTGAAAAATAGTAATTTGGCTTCAAATCACAAAATCATTGTGATTGGGTTTTAATAACTCATTAAGACACCAAATGAGTTTCATACCTTTTGATAAATTGCATTTCTTTCATACTAGCTTAGGTCATTAGTATTCTGACTCATTATCTCCTGGAACTTTTCCTCACTCCCCATTTATTACTGCTCCTCTGAGTGTACTGGAGCTGTTTGTGCTGAGCAGGGTCCCAAACCCACATTATTTGTGGGTACGATTTAACCATCAATTACAAGGCAGAGACAGGAATTGCAGAGCCAAGACTTCAGGCTCCCTTGTGCTAAATCCATCAGGATGAACAGATTGTAAACTGCCCATTGCAAATACGATATGCAGCAATTTAGCATCAACCTCCATCCCTTACATTTATATAGCTTTTCCCTCCTGAAGCTTTCCAAAATTACTTCTCCGGTCATTATACAGCACCAAGCAGTTCAGATTTAATAGAAATAGTTGTGAAAATTAGCTTCTGAATGACTTGGGGCTATATGGAATTTTTTATATTTAGTTGGATAAGATAGAAATATTTGTTTCTATTGTTACCATCTTATAAAAAAAAAAAAATCAGAGAAAAATACTGACTTTCTTGATTTGGGGGCTTTTGAGGTTTTATTGCTTATCTGTGGTAATAATGTAAAGCTCTCCAGAAATGGGTTTTTTAATACAGTCTATAAAATAAACCTCTGACAATTTGTTTCTGGCTGTTTTTTGTCCTTCTTATGGTAGAAGAGCAGCTTACAGAGGAAGAGACAGATCTGTCTGAAATCACTGCAGAATTGCTAAGGCCATTTTAGTCAGCGTTTAAATGCTTCAAATGCTGGCACCCTCTCTCACTCTTCTTCAGTAACCCAGAGATCTTGTTGATAGGGATGGCCCTGCTCCTTGTGACCCCAATTAAATTTCCATTCTCCTATAATTTAATTCTATTATTCTTGCTGCCTATAACCTCCTGCTTTTCTTTTCCTTGGATGGCTAAACTGTGACTTGCTGTTTTATTACCCATAGTTATCCCACAGCTCTCAAAGTATTTGGTTTTACTACCCTGGAAGCTTCCATCTTCCAAGTTACCTTTAAAAACACCAACAAGTAAATCCAAACGGCTCTTAGAAGCTTTTAATCTCTGTTGAGTAGAGCTTACCTTGTCTTGCAAGTATGATCCAAACTACAGGAAACGGTGGGAGAATGGGGAGAGATAGGTAAGATAAAAAATGTGATCCTAAGGTAATTGAGGTTGAAAG
>VYZX01013330.1:18906-38975 GCA_013401335.1 Brachypteracias leptosomus
AAAAAAAAAAAATCAGAGAAAAATACTGACTTTCTTGATTTGGGGGCTTTTGAGGTTTTATTGCTTATCTGTGGTAATAATGTAAAGCTCTCCAGAAATGGGTTTTTTAATACAGTCTATAAAATAAACCTCTGACAATTTGTTTCTGGCTGTTTTTTGTCCTTCTTATGGTAGAAGAGCAGCTTACAGAGGAAGAGACAGATCTGTCTGAAATCACTGCAGAATTGCTAAGGCCATTTTAGTCAGCGTTTAAATGCTTCAAATGCTGGCACCCTCTCTCACTCTTCTTCAGTAACCCAGAGATCTTGTTGATAGGGATGGCCCTGCTCCTTGTGACCCCAATTAAATTTCCATTCTCCTATAATTTAATTCTATTATTCTTGCTGCCTATAACCTCCTGCTTTTCTTTTCCTTGGATGGCTAAACTGTGACTTGCTGTTTTATTACCCATAGTTATCCCACAGCTCTCAAAGTATTTGGTTTTACTACCCTGGAAGCTTCCATCTTCCAAGTTACCTTTAAAAACACCAACAAGTAAATCCAAACGGCTCTTAGAAGCTTTTAATCTCTGTTGAGTAGAGCTTACCTTGTCTTGCAAGTATGATCCAAACTACAGGAAACGGTGGGAGAATGGGGAGAGATAGGTAAGATAAAAAATGTGATCCTAAGGTAATTGAGGTTGAAAGGGACCTCAAGCAATCTCTAGTCCAGCCTCTTTGCTGGAAGAGGAAGGAGGGGACTAAAAAGCAATCGGTTTAATGTCATCTCATTTTCTCCTGAGATCCTCTTGGCTTCTCTCCTCCTGTGTTCTCTTCATCCCTTGTTTTCATCTTTGGCTTTTTCAAAACTGAACATGTGCACAAAGGATGTGCTGATTTCGCCTCTCAAGCACAAGATGATGGGCAGGAGGGAAGAACCTCAGAAACCAGCAGCTAGAAGGAGGCATGAAGGTGGAGGGGGGTGGGGTGAACAAAAATGGCGGGGAAGGCAGAACTGATGGTGTGCAGAAATATGCCAAATGGACACAGGACAGAAGGGGGAAAGGAACTGGAGGAAATGCAGAAACCACCTTAAATACCAGCATCGGTTAAGCTGCTGATAGTGTCTGAGGGAAACAGGGGCAGGAAGAGTAGGGCTGCATTTCTCCAAGTCTAGTAAATGGATCGAGAGGCTTCTGAAGGTGTTTAAACATTGTTTGAATTACCCGGTGTCCTGCCTTTCACTTAGGTGACACTGTCTGACTCCGGAACTGGTATCTTTTGTTAAAGGCCTTTCAGCCTCAAGCCTGTAGCATGGAAGAGAAACAGCACACATTCGTTGGGGTAACTTCTTCGCACCTTCCTCTTTACAGCAGCAGCAGCAAACTCAGATCACTAAGAATTATGATTAGTCCTTGCTGCAGTTTCTTTAGACTCCTTTTGCACATCGTTGTAGTATTGCATTATTCTTTCACTCCTTGGGTAAAAGGTTGGAAAGGCAGAATGAGTAGCTAGTGCTCTGCTTTGAGCCTGTTAGAGCACCTCCTCCAAAGAAAATGGAAGCTGTGAACAGGAGATCAAAGTGGGGAGGCCAATAAGGAGTTGTCAGCAGATGTGCATGCACTCAGGGACTTGTGGGGTGCAGGCAATAAGGAGGGAATGAGCTCTGCAGATCCAGAGTGATCAAATTAGCTGTTTTCTTCCCTTTGAGCTCTTCCTCTTTGGATGCTCTTATCTTTGACTACCTTCTTCAAGTTTGTGCAAATTTTCACTTTACTTCAGAAGTGTTGTTATTCCATTTCTGCTGGAACTAATCAGATGTCATCTCTTGTTTATTCTGAACAACGCTGAAAAATCCTTTTAGGGTGTCTTTTCTCTAATCCAACCTTGAAAATTGTTTCTATTTCCAGGCAAAATGTCCTTTTTTTTTTTCCTTTGAAAATAATTTTCCCTCTCCCATCTTTTTAATACAGCTCAATTTTTGACATTTTATTTTCAATTTTTTAATTCTAAAGCTGCATACCATCATCAGTATTATGAACTCTGAAGTAGGAGTCAGAGCATGGAAAATGGACAGGTCACACACTAAAACCAGCTTCAGCAACAAAGGTTGACCTGAGACAGAAAAACATGTTTAAAGTCCAGAGGGCTTTCCAGTCAAACCGTAAGAATTCCAAAGTAGGTCAGATTGGCTGATGGTGTCACATTTAGCCTTGCTCTGAGACGGTTTTAATAAGAACTCAGGAAAGTCCTTTTCCTCTCTTTGTATTCTTTTGAGATGAACAGAAAGGACAGGGCTGTAATTTAAAACAGAACTGGAACGTCTCAAAGATAATCCTACGAGCTGGGTGACTGCTTGTAGGATAAAAACCCTTCTGTGAATCATAAAAAGGGAGAAAATCTGTATTTGTCACTCAAAATACTGGAGTGTTTCAGACTCGTTAAAGTTGTTATGAATTCTGACTGGTGGGTGACACTGGAAACATCATTAAAAAGCATCTCAACTTGTAATGATTGTGATTTTGTATTCTATGATTGAGGCACATTTTAGAAGAAGGTATTAACAGCCTGAATGGATGATCTAAGCAGCATGAAAGAAGTGAAAGAGACAGTTCTTTTGTTTAGCTGTCTCAAGCAATGGATGCTGAAGTGTAGGAGCAAATCATGGGGAAGAGATGTTTACACATGAATAGACTATACCCTGAAAAGCAGCAAACAACTAACAGCTCGCTTTGGTTTGTTTGCCTAAAAAAAAAGAGAAAGCAAATACCTTTAACATACAAATACAGCAAATGGCTCATCCAGTAGTTTACTTCCAGCGCATCCTTCAGTGACAACCTGTACCAGTGGATCATCTGCGGGGCTGCACGTTTGCAGACACTGTTTTAAATTTTATCTTTACAAATTTCTCAACTTGGTGAGTGCAGAAGGCTGCCTCCTTTGTCTCCGCATAAAAGGGTGTGCTCAAAAGTGAATGGAATGCCATGAAAACCGGATCTGCTCAGGAGACCAGGTAATTTTTGCAGTCTAGGTTATTTTTTAAGTAAGTACTTAAAACCTAGCACTTTGTTAAGTGCCAAGGCACACTTAGTGCACTGACCTGGAAAAGGGTGGTGATGAAAGAAAGAACACTCTCCTTAAAAGTTTAAGGCAACAAACAGCATCATTCCAAAGGTAAAATCAGAAAGACTTCACTGAGCACATCCTCCCATCCTATTATTCTTCAAAACATTCTTCTTTAGTGGACTATCTCAGTTCAGTATCTCAAAAGATTTATTTGACTGATGGAAAAATACAATCCGCTGTAAACAAAATATTCTGGTTACATCCATATAGTACTTTTCTACTGAAATATTATTTACCTAAAATAGATTTAAAGATACAACATTCAGTTTTCCTAGGACAAGATGCCTGCATGTGAGATCAGATGGAGTGTTCCTGTGCTCATACTCTGCCCTATTTCTCTTCCTACATTGTATTGATGTAAATTCCTTAAGTCCCCATGTTATTTTTCATAGTTTCTTTTACTTTAGGGTAAGGTACTTTATTCAATACATACATAATTTAAACAAGACAGTGAAGCCTCTAGTAAGGAGTATCTTAGACAAGCAATTTTTGTCTTAAGAATGCCCCTCAATGATTTCAGACATTACCCCCTGAGGCTTCTAATACTATATTGTTCAGCCTCTGCTAAAAGGCACCACTATTAGTGGATAAAAAGATTCATATGAAAAAGTAACTAAATTCATTTATATCTGAAAACATTAACTTGGCACAGGAAGAGTCTGAAAGAGCTATTGCTCTCTTCTATGACTCATTTGGCAGTAAGATGACATTTACAGGTATCTGATGCAGAGCTCTACTCCTACATGGACAGAAAGACTTCTTGATGCAAAATAATAATCAAATTAAACTAAAAATAAATCCAGGATATAATGACTGATAGGTGAAAACACTAGACTTTTCTTGACAGTCTTCATTTGAAAAATAAAAAAGCTTTTAACCAGGTATTATATTCTGCTTGCCAGCATAGAACAACAGAAAAAAATGCCTCTAACAGGCCTTTTCACAAGCTACCGAATGCTCTCGCTGGTCTCCAGAGCTTTAAAACTGAGAACTGCTCATGATCAGGGACATGGAGCAAGTACCTGGTCCTCAGCAATCTGCACTGAGGAGTTGTTCTTCTGGTTCAAACTGTGTATATAAGAATGACCTCTGGTCAAGTAAGCACTAGCTTGTGTCTCTTCCAGCAGCCAGGCAGGACTACTGGAGAAGAGTCTGCATATTCCCCTCAAAGTGTAGAAGCCAGAGAGGAAATGTTTTCCATCAACTACACATTATTTTGTAATACACTTACTTTTGAAATGATGCTTTCAGAAATAAAACCATGCCAGACAGAAGTGTCATGGACGTAGTAGCTGGTGGGAGCTGTATCTACCTTTGGGCTGGTCAGTTTGCTTACTGGTTGTGTTTTTCTGTCTCCAGCTTCCTCCTATGTTGAGGTAACATTTGCTGTTCAACATGGCATAAATACCAACAAATGTCAAGCTTTGTTTGCCTTTTCGTCTGCCAAGGGGCTTTCTTTTTTTTTTTCACATTGCTGTAAGTTCTTTTTTTACATTCTGTGTAAGTGGATCTGAAGCCTGTACCCCTTCTACTTACCCAGAAAAATATCTCATTTCTCTTAAATTACAGGATGGCAGAAAATAGATTTTGCATAATAAACCTTATTTCAAGGATAGTGAAAATTTCATCTCTAAATAACAAAAGATGGAAAAGTCACAACATGTGTGACAGCAGAAGGGGGAGCACAATAGTGTAAGATGCAAATGGACCCTTCTTATTTGGACTCAAAAAGTTCCCATGTGCAAAGCCAATACATGGTTTCTCTTTTCTAACAGACAGGATAGTATTTCCTCATGTTCTATTTCATTGTTTTTATGATGTATGAATTATGTTTCTAAGATTAAACATATTCAGATGTTAACTATAATTAAAAAGCATTTAAATACAATTCATGAGCATATAAAGAGAAAAAAACCACAAAATAGCTGAAAGAAATGTAATAAACAATGAAAATCCAGGAGAACAGGCTATATGAAATATAGGAAGGTTCTTCCTGTCTACAAGGTAAACTAGTCTAAACAAATTCTGAGGTTCACAGCTCAGGATTTTAAGCTAAGGAAATGAACAAATTATGACAGTTGCTAGTGTTCCTGTGAAACATCATCCCTGCTGCTCATTCATGCTCTGTCTAGCTACTGCCCCAGAGAAAACGTGATTGCTCTGACATATGACCTCCCCACCCAATGCAATTATCTCCTGACTTCTTTTCACCACTTCTTTTCTATGCCTAAAAGCTGTTTCTGAATTGTAGCATCAGTAACTCCATTCATTAAAAAGGTTCTTAACGCTTAAAGCCCAAAGTGCTAACCTGGTAACACATCTGAGAGGAGATTATTTTGGGGGTGTTTCAATTGCCAAACAAAAAATTACTTTGGCCTGCAATGTTGTTCAGCTGTTGGAATTAAGAAATAGACATACATGAATATTAAATTATGGGTCAGCAAATATAGAGCTTTACCTGTACCCTTAACTGGCTCAGAAAATTTCTTTTCAGTATAGTTCTTCATGTATATCCTCCATAACTTTCATTTAGTAAAGTGAATACCTATTACTGTAAACTTTCAATACAAAGTGTTATATGTAAGTAAAATGTATTATTATGATGATATTATTTTCTGCTGTAAATAATATTCAACAAGCACAACACTACGATAATTTGTTCATGTTGGCTAAAATTAAATCCTGAAACCAACTTTTGAAATAAACATTTTTAACTGACAGCTAGGATGCAAATAATAGAAATGGTCATTTGGGCTGAAACGTTTTAAAAACTTTAACATTCTAATTTGCTTCATATATCATCTACAAACTGAGAGGGTCAACATTTAGAATCTGTATTTAAGTCAATGCTAATAGCAATAAACTTCAGTTTAAATTAATGCAAAAGATACACTCCAATGGAAAAGAAATAACTCCCTTTACTAGCTCTTTCTAAAGTCTAAAAGTCTGAGAGTTTTAAAACATTGTTCAATATTGTATGTGCAAAACCGCGTTTAGTGTCTTTGAAGGACTCTAAGTGGCTGGGCATCTCTCCCACATCCTCTTCCATCTGCATACATTAAAGACATCAGATCTGTGGTTTCTGTTAAGCCCAGTGGTGACAACTGCTGGGAATCTGTCACTCTTGGGCTTTCAAATGACTGGTCTGGATATGTGAAATCTGCAGAACAGGCAGCAATAGCTGGAAAGCATCCTGAATGTAAGTAGTACTGTTGCAACCCTAATAGGGACAGAAGACACATGGTCATCAGTATAGCTGTCATGTATTTCAAGAATTATATTGTACTTTTTAAATACATCTTTTTTTTTTAACATCTGAATCATGCTATATTAGTATATGCATTCACAAAAGATTTTAGAATCTGTAGATAACAAAAATGCTAAATTACAACAGTTTACACCTAATAAGGATAGCCTGAATCACTGTGTAAAAATCTGATGTCCCCTCTGTTTGAACTCTTGGGCAGTTTTGTTTGTGAGTACAATAAAATGCCACACTGTTCAGAAGCAAATTTGACTTTTTAAATACAAACCAGCTATTGTTTTCATCAACAGAACTAATTTTGAATTTGCTGTAGGTGGAAGAAGTGTCACTTAAATTAACAGTTTAAATTATTATAATGGTTTTAACATGTAGCACTATTTTTGGAATTTCTCCTACTGAACACTATAGCAGCTTGTAACTCTTCATGGCCCTAGGCTGTGCTAAGATATTTGTATACAAATACGGGATTTAAGAAGTACAAAACATCCTATTCCACAATTTGGGACATTCCCAGATTTTGTAATTCCTGGAGCTCAGCAAGATACATCAGCTGCAACAGCAAATCTACCCTATAACAAAAGGAACCATATAGTAACCTTTACTACAGCTCTATTCAACTTTCCGTGATTTTCCTTAAAGGTATTGTTAATTCAGTGCAAAATTGCTTATTGTAAAACAATATTTTCCACAGTTTGAAGGGAACACAGCTATTAGATACAGAACGACAATTTTTAGTCACTACTATATGTTTATTTGTTTAGAGAGTAGTGTGATCTAATTAGCAGAATTAAACAATTAGTGCTGCAGATAGTACACATTTTAGTACTTTATAAGCATATTACTCCCTTTTGACCTCTTCTCAGTAAAACTGAGGCACATTTTACTCACTGTGCTTCTCTGATGAAAAATAGCTCATGCTGTTAAATAGAAGAGGTGACTCATAGCTCATAGTGTCTAATAAAAGAAATCACTCATGAACATTTTGGAGATGTCTGACACATGGTTGTCCACGTGCTGACCAAACCTGCTGCTAGACTATGTATCTTTGTAGGAATCTAAATGCCTGTGGGTGGGAAGCACTGTAGGAAGCACCTGCAACTCAAATTTTAAAGACAAGAATAGTCTGAAACTACCTGTGAATCAGAAATACTTTGCAATATTTGAAGTAATGGATCAGTAGGAACAGACTTATCCCAGGCAGCTTGTGAATAGGTTAGAAAAGGGCTAAACAGCAAATTGTCTGCTGTGCTCTGACCAATGTGGCAGCAGAATTTTAGAGCTGGCCAGTCTCACTTCAGTCATGCAGTTCTACAGAATCCTCAGTAAATGCAATATTACTACCATATTTGTGGCAGAGGCTGAACACAAACCCGAGAGGTTTATGAGCTAGCACTGAACAGCTGCAATGACACCGTCATTACTTTTTATATGGTTCTTTCTTCAGACATAAATGCGACTCTTTCATTTCAAAATCATTTTACTAGAACATTTCCTAATGTGAAAAAAGTGAAGGCTTACCTCCAATAGCACACTGTTGATGATGGGGTTAAGAACCTCTGCCTTCATACTGCTCTATAAACCGGAAAATAGAATGAAATGCCAGGACACAAAATACATTTAACAGAAATATACGGATATCTTAGAAGTGGTTTTATGAATTCTATAAAGGTCTCGCTTCACCTTGATTCTTATTCAGGCTGTTTATCACAGTATTCCTGATAACTGCATCTACATTTCATACACATTCCAGTAGACCCTACATATTTCTATCACTGAGTACAATGAACTAAGACAGGCCCAAGATTTTACTTTTTCATTAATTCATGTACCACAGAATTTCAAGTTGCCTGATTTCCTATGGATGTGAGATTTGTATGATGACATTGTCTGTCCATCTGTCTGTCATTGCCTTTTTCATCTCCCCCCCAAATTTTTTAAATCTTTCCTCAGTTGCAAGGAAACAAGAAGAAAAGGTAGAGGAAGGAAATGAAGTTAGAAGTTTCACAAATATCTGTGTTTAGGAGGGAATGAAAGGCCCAGATTAGCTCCCCTACAGAAGGGAAAACAGGTGAAACTCAGATCCCCAAAATGAAAGCAGTGTATGTTGAGCTGGACAACACAGGCTGGCCAATAAACATAGCTCAGCACATACAGCATTTTCCTCAACCACCAGATAGGAATAAAGATGGGTAAAGTGGGTAATGACACTACTAGAGGCTATAAAATCAAGATTCATCTCCTGCTTTTTAAAATGGCAAGTGTTCTTTTCTTTTTCTATTCTTATATTATTATTGCTGGTTGATGAAAAGCTCAACACGAGCCAGCAATGTGCCAGTGCAGCCCAGAAGGCCAATCACATCCTGGGCTGCATCAGAAGAAGCATGGTCAGTAGGTTGAAAGAGGTGATTCTGCCCCTCCACTCTGCTCTTACGAGATCCCACCTAGAGTACTGCATGCAGCTCTGGAGCCCCCAGCACAAGAGGAACATGGACCTCTTAGAGAGGGTCCAGAGGAGGACTACAAAGATGATTAGAGGGCTGGAACACCTATCCTACGAAGACAGGCTGAAAGAATTGGGCTTGTTCAGCCTGCAGAAGAGAAGGCTCAGGGGAGACCTTATTGTGGCCTTCCAGTATCTGAAGGGGGCCTACAAGAAGGCTGGAGAGGGACTTTTTGCAAGGGCCTGTAGTGATAGGATGAGGGGTAATGGGTTCAAACTGGAAGAGGGTAGATTTAGATTATAAATTAGAAGGAAATTCTTTACTCAGAGGGTGGTGAGACACTGGAACAGGCTGCCCAGGGAGGTTGTGGATGCTCCATCCCTGGAGGTATTCAAGACCAGGTTGGATGAGGTCCTGGGTGGCCTGGTCTAGTGGGAGGTGTCCCTGCCATGGCAGGGGGCGTTGAAACTAGATGATCTTGAAAGGTCCCTTCCAACCTAAATCATTCTATGATTCTATGATGATTCTTACTTTTCTTTGCATTGTGTTTTTTTAGAATGACAGGAACCTCCAGCAAGAGTTGCTTTCTTTCAATACCAAACAGTGGACTTCAATAGAACAAAGAAAGCACAATGCTGCTTAATTTAACTGAAGAATATCCACTTACAGCCTTGTAGCTTTCATATTTAAAGAAACATGAAACACCTTAATTTTCATTTGGAGAAAGATGGCAGAACAAACGGAAGATGGTTAGAGAAAAGAGGAGCAATTTTACTGACAGTTACTAGAGAATCCATTATGAAGTACACTATTTAGTTGATTGTCAATAAACTGAAATAGATAGCAGTATCAATTAAATACTATTGACTGTATGAATCAATACATTGAAGTTTGAGAGAAATCCTGCATCACAAGCAAGGCTGTTATTTCTTACTTCTGCATTACTGCTCACTCAGAAACATCACCATTGTTATAGACTAGGTGTACAGCCAGCACTACAACTAATGTCTGAATTACACAGATATAATCATAGGGATGGCATTATGTTTGAAAAAAACAGTATTTTCCGTTCTAAGCTATCTCTCAGTTTGCCATGAGTTAAGGTACTTTGCAGGATACTGGAAGGTGTTTGTGAACCTGGGAGCTGTTGGCAGGTTAAGGAGGAAGTTGAACCACTAGGACAGGCACAAAGATTTTCTACAGTCCTGGGTGACAGGTGCTCCTCACTTTCTACTGTTCAATGTGAGCAGAAGACCAACAGAGGGCCAACATCTTCCTCCAAAAGCTTACGGGGATGTGACAGTACATAAAGATTGCCAGACTGTCCTACTAAAACTCACTTCTAGAGAGTATTTTGGCAGCAGGAAGTGTCTTTGTGCTCAATTTCTTATGTGTCTGCACAAATGTCCACAAAACCAACCTGTTCCTAAAAACTGAGTACAGATTTGATAAAGACAAAACCTATTGCAATGCTTATGAAAGCTTTAGTTTCCAATTTTCTGAGCTGGGCCAGCTTAATATTTCATGTGCAATTTATTTTTATACGTCTGTGCATGTATTTGTTGCAAGTGTCACAGAAAGATATACTAAAATACAATCCCAAAATGCAAAATAAGCAGTTCCTCCCAGAGTAATAGGAAGGAATGTAAATTATTCACAATAAAAGCAACCCAATAAATCACGTTCTTTACAAATCGCTCTGAAAAAAATATCTCAGAGATGTGCTGGAAGAGCTCATGGGAGAACTGGGAAAGTTTCCTTTGATGTACATTCACATTTTCATGGAGTAATAAGGAGAGATAGAGTTTGCTCTTCTCTGATGTTTATGGAACACTTTCAGCAAAAGCACAATTTTTGCCTCCAGATCCTGCTAGAGTACTCAGATGTCAGTCGTCTTTGAACCATCTTGAAAGGCAGGATACTATTTCTAGCAAAGATGTTTACAGATAAATGGATGTTCCTAAATGGAATATCTTGAGATACAAGACAGAGTGATTTTTTTGAAGACTGATGACCAAACAGATCTTATAATCTCTTAAATCTTTTGAAAACAGTGGCTGTAGGCCAGGGGATTTAGCAAAGGCTAAGAAGACAGCTTGTGAAACCACCTTAAGGTACTGGAAGTGTTATCTGTTAATACTTTTACACAAATGCAGTCAAAAGAGATAGGCTGAGTGGGAGAAGAACATCATCAAGTTGTGGGACTTGAAATGTGGGGCCCTTTCAGTACAAGAAGATAAGAAGTGCTGAGTGTTGATCAGGAAACAATGGGAAATGGTGACTAGAAAGAGAGATTTTGGAAGGGGGCGGGGACACTGAAGGCTACCAGGGCTTATAAACCTTCTTAGTTGTAAAAATGTTCTGTGTTCTTGATCTGAGGAAAGAAGTGTCCTCTTTGCTGGGACCTCATGTAAAGCCACCAGACTCAGGTAATAATTTCTGTTTCAAGAAGCGAACCATGTTTTAAAAAGCCCAAATGCTACAAAAAATGCTGTTATCTTACCCCAGCTGCTGTTAAAGAATCAGAAAACTTCTTTGATAAAGATGAAACTTCATTGCACATGGCACTTGTTAAACTGGTTTAAAAAAACAGAGAGACAAATATAAAAATACATCCTTGTCCTGTCAATGGATAAAAACCCTATGACTGTTCCAGGCACAAACTTCATCTTATAAGCCAAGAACGTTCTTAATGCAATTCTGCTTCTAGTAATTTAAAAAATATTTTGGGATAGACTTTGTTCATGATAATAGTTTTCATATTCCCCCAGTGAAAAATCCATTGCTGACAACAACAGCAACTTGCTGCCATGTTGGCTCATCACTAGTCTTTTTTTGATAGGGCAAATATTTTTAATTCTAAACTTCTAGTTTAACTATTGTTTTTCTGATGATTGCAGCAACACAACTCACAGAAATACTGTTGGAAATAGATCAAACTTCAATGAAAACAGTGAGAAGTTTCCTATCTAAGCAATAAAACATCTACTGTGTACTGAAATAGGAAGTACTCTTGTGGTTAAAATAAGGGAAAACAAGGGGATTTGGGTTCCTAGATCTTTCACTGTTTTGCTAAACATTCACAAGTGCATCACACAGAACCTCACCCTGCAAGGTGGACCGCACACCTTAGCTCTACTTCTGATAAATACTTAAGTACTTTGTTTTAGACTGAAGTGTTCCTATGGCCTTTGCTATTGTTACTGGCATGCCTAGGGATAAACACTTGCTTACATACTTACTTAGGACTCAAGTGCTTACAACATTTTAAAGTCAAAACTCACTGAAATGAGTAGAATCGATTACTACAGAGAGCTTGAGATCTGAATTTTGAGTCTCACTAGATAAACTGGATTCTTTAATTTATGAATGTTTTGCCGTGGTTTACTACAGAGTTGCTGTCAAATGTGGTCTTATTGTTTAAGTTACAGATAGATTATTGTAGTGGGTCTGTCTGAGCTGATTTTCCTCATGCAGCCCTAGGACCCAGAGAGTGTTGATAACACACATCTTTGTTATGACTATCAGTGCTCACATGGCACCAAAGGTACGGGGGGGGACAAGATCTGGGAGGGAATACAACCCAGACATCCAACCCGAGCTGACCAATAGGATACTCCATACCATATGACATCAGCTCAACTATAAAGGGAGGAGGACGGGGGGGATTTGGGGGAAGACGTTTGTCCTCCGAGCAACTGGTACGCGTTCTGGAGCCCTGCTTCCCGGGACAGGCCCGACATCGCCTGCGGATGGGAAGTAGAGAGTAACAGCTTTGCTTGCTTTTGCTTCGTGCGCGCGCGACCTTGCTTTCTCTGCTGTTTATTAAAACTGCTTCTTATCATAACCCACGGGTTCTTCTTCTTTTCCATCTTACTCTCTCCCTGCTTGCCTTGCTGACGAAGGTTTGGGTTGTGGGGGGGGAGTGATAGAGGGACTAGGGGTGGGCACCGGGCACCCAGCCAGGGTAAACCCACCACAATTATATATTGTATATTTTTGGCAGATAAACACTAGATAATGAAACTCTATTGGTAAATAATAAGACTGCATTTTGAACTCTAAAAACAAATTCTATATATGTTAGCATAGTATTTATTGCAGAGGAGACAGGAAATGTAGCCCAAATTAGTATGGTACATTCACTTGCTGGAGCAGAAACAACTTTTAGCCTGTGAATAGGTCATTCTTTTGTTAGACATGTCAAAAAATGACAGGTAACCCATGTACCTTGATGACATGAGAAAATACAGCATCAGGACCCCTAAAGTCCATGGTGTTTGTTGATCTGTGAACTTACTGTGCCTTCAAGTGCCAAAAGTTGAATGGAACTTCATGAGTTTTAAGCAAATGTCAAATATTCATACATATATGATGAACATAATACTCACTTGGTCAATACTTTTGCTTGATCTTGAGCTGTTTTTTCAACTTCCTGCCCATGTAGAATTAATTCTGCTACTTTATGAAGTTGTTCAATACAACGAGCAGTTACCTCAGCCAGACTTTCAATGGAGAGCATGTAGATTTCCTTAAATTAAAAATGAGGAATAGTATAATCAATAATAACAACACTAATAAATATACATATAGATTAAAAATAACCCCATATGATAGGCAGAGGACCTGCTACTTTGATATTTACTTACGGGTACAGACTAACAGTAAAAATATTGATATAAGTTTCCTATTGAGTCTACAGTGAGTAGTTATATGTTAATATTTCTTAATACTTCCATGAGTTTAAAAACTAAGGACTACCTATAAAACCAACACACAAAGATAAGGAAGTAATCTTATCAAAGTATGAAAATTTTCTTAATGAAACTTATCATCCAAAAGCTATTTTACCTCCACAGTTTTGTTTTTATCTGTTCCTGTTTTATCATTATCAATTTTGTCTTCTTTTTCAGTCTTGTCTTCTCCAGGTTTTTCTTTTAGCTTCTCCTCTATGTCTACCGGGGAGGAAAAACTGGCCTTTTCCAGCCATTCATGAGCTTTTTTCCTAGCCTGCCAAATAAAACAACGCCAAAGTTCAATTCAAATAGGGAATATCAAACGTTTCCGAACATTAATTAACAATACATTTAATTACTTCCTTTTTACATTCAGAAGTTAAACATACCAAGCCTCTGTGTGGCATTTAGTTAAGTGTATACTTAAGGAACTGTAGGGAGAAGCATTTTTGACTGCATAAAGATGGG
This sequence comes from Brachypteracias leptosomus, assembly GCA_013401335.1. Classification (NCBI taxonomy): domain Eukaryota; kingdom Metazoa; phylum Chordata; class Aves; order Coraciiformes; family Brachypteraciidae; genus Brachypteracias; species Brachypteracias leptosomus. Next base: position 32,921 of record VYZX01013330.1, read on the forward strand.
TCAGCCACGAATAATTCCTCCACAGGGATGATATTCCCAACCAACACACAGACCTGGCATTAATACCAAAGTTACTAATAACTCAGCTTTATGAGGTATCTTGCGAAGTAATTTACATAGAAATAATTTTCCCACATAAAAAAATAAGAAGGTGTTATAAAAAGAGAAAAAAAAAAAAGAACTGGAGAGATAAGAGAGATGTATTAATTTCTTAAAGGAAAAATAAATAGAAAATCACTGTATCTTCAGCTGCCTTCCCAGGTATAACAGTAGATTGAAGTGGAAAAGGCTTGAAGTTTTATACAACTTCAGACTACTATTACGGTTAGTAGGAAAATTTATGATGTCTCTTTTTTAACAAGAAGTCAAATTAAAATATATTAAGACTGAAGCCTAAGATAGTTATCCATAGTCTATCTATGCATCTTGAGAGAGAAGCATTCATTTGAGCCTAAGATCAGCAGGTGAATCACCTCTAAAGGGGTCTGACAGTACAAATGTCACTAGTGATGTGACAAACTTCTAACCATCTAACTTCTAGATGATTGAAGCTAGATGAGATAAATCCAAGACTTTGCTTCTAGCTAACACGGTCTGGAGAAGTCCCTCAGAAAAAGAAATATGATGAGCCAGAAAAATAATTCTGACCCTGACCTTTGTTCCCAGTTTGTAAAACCGAATCTGCTGTGCTCATCAACTCTGTTCTGCTGAGACATTCCTGGTTCCAGGCTTTCTAACGTGGCCCATTGTGCCAGCTCGTCATGGCAACTGTATTGCCTTGTTAATACCACTTCTTCTATAAAAGCTTTTCTGTATTCATCATTTTATTCCTGTACTCTGCTTTCTGAACTGTGAACTAAGGTAGGTACTGCTCTGTGTCAAGTTTCAGAACAAAGCCCTCTCTCTTTGCCTTTGTCCAAGAAACAGAGGGCAGCTCACTAACAGGTGCTGACCTTATTAAGTTTGTCAGGAGTAGCAGCAACGTGCAATTCAAACAGCAGTTCAGTGAGCATGCTGACAAACTCTTCTCCCATGTCTGCTGCAAGAAAAAACAAGACAATTTTTATTAGGGTGTTATCACTCTAGTATTGTACATGATCAAATACGTCCAGTCAAATAGTTTCTTCAAGCACTCCAGCACTTGAAAAGCAGTGGCAGTGATACAAGGAAGAGATGTATGGGGGGGTGTGTCTCTATGCTCAGAAAAAGAAGAGAACAAGCAACAGGGATACCCGTACAACCTGATATGCTAGCTTGACACTTTGACTATTCTTTCCATCCCACTCTAAATTCCACTAAGTTTCACAAAAACAGGTAAGAGGAGAAGAAACTGCATGATTCCTAGCTATCTGATAAAAATACAGGACCCACAAAGTAACCAAAGAGATAATAAGCTCTTCTTTCAAACCGAAGAGTAAAAAATGCAGCAGGGACAGATATAAATAAACATATTGGGAAACATGTTCTCTATTGCTCTGTCTGCAAACCACAGCTAAGAGGTGTGTTTTCTTTCTATTTTAAGATTGAACTTTGCTTAAATGAAGAATGTTTTCTGTTCTGTTTTGAAGTAATGAGCCTTAAAGGGTCTGCACTTTTGTTTCACAAGAATTATGAACAAAGATAAATAACACTAGTATTCAAACTTAATCTTTATTATATATATTCCTTTGACTACTTGCAGTTGCCATATTCTAACATGCTCTAAGTTCCTAAAAGTTGGCATTTTGTTTGGTTCTGTTCATCTGCACTTATTGAGTTTGGAATCTTCACTAACATTTCCTGGTGGAAAATATACATGAAGGTTTTTCAGCCTGATGATGCTAAAAGTCTCCATACTGAGCTTGATAAAAGTCCAGTTATTTCAAAAATGAATTTCATGTTTTGCTATATTCCCACTCTTTATTATGTAGGGCCAGTTTTTCCATTTTTGAGCAGATCTTCAGTACCAGAGGGCCATTATTCTCCAATGAGCTTGAGGATTTTGGTGGAACTGTTTACAGTCCACAGTACCTTGTAACATGTGGAAAGGTGGCGGAATCTGACATTCAGATTATGCTCTCGTAAAGCAAAGGACATCTCCTCCTTGCTTGTAAAGACAGTGCCCATCTTTGGTGGTATAAAATACATCAGTATTTAGCACAACAAACTTTTCACCTGCAATGACAAAGAGACTGAGCTTTCCTCTTAATAGCAGGGGAACAGGTCAAGAAGATCTTATTCTGGCTGGCCAAAGAGATGCACATAGTTCATTTCATTGCTGCCCTTACAAGTAGCTTCTGAGAAGGGGATTTTCAGGTTTTGTAATGCAGCACCTCTTGGATACAATGAATTCACTTGTTTTTAAAACAATGCCAAATTGTTTTATAAACTGCAGCATGCTGAAAACTGATAAGCACTTCACTGGATAAATGCAAAATTACCAAAATTGTTGATAACCAGCATATTGAACTCAATACTCAATTTGGTTACTGTCTCCCTTAACCTCACATATGAAATTTTTGGTGTTAATGGGTTTCAAAACATAGGTAAAGATATTTTTTCAGATATTCTCCTCTCATAATTTCATAAACAACTGAAAGGAAAAGAAGCTGCAGTGAAAAATACATGAAAAGATTCCATAAGAGTGAGAGGAAACATTAGAGAAAGGGCGTGCATGTGGCTTTTTCCTGCTTGTGTCAGAAATCTTTTCCTTTTCTTTCTTTTCATGATTTTGAACCTATCTGACTGTTAAGCATAAGACACAAAACACCTACGACTCCATTTTCAAAGTTGCCAAGAATGAAGCTGAGCACAAATCCTCTCCGAAAACAGTGCTCCAAAGATCACCGCAGTAATTTCTCCTTGTGTAGGACTGAAAGTGTTTACAGCAGACACTCAAAGTAGCACTAACATCTCTGAATGAGATCCCAAGAGTCTAGGATGTGACAGAATCCTGAGAGTTTACATAAGACAGTCATCCTTTTAAAACACCTGAATGCAAAGTACTGGTGTTCCCCCGCTAGTCTTTTTTTTGTTCAATATATGTATCACTGACAAATGACACCATATAAATAACACAACTTTGATGACAAGAAAGTGGCAACAAATTAGCAATAAGTGGTAATTAACTTGTTTTCAAGCACTGCTCAGTGGCTAGGTGAGATTTAACATTTTTAAAGACCGTTTAATCTCTGTCTTTCGTAGGGGGTGGCTTCCTTACATAAAGGAAAAAACCACAAGTTTTATTGAGCTAGAAAGCATAAATCAAAATCCTTTGTAGTTTTATACTGTTTAGCAAGCAGGATTAAAACTCAAAATTCCTCCACAGAATTTAAGAGCTTGCTACCTCTTGCTAGATTAGCTAGCTTAAGTAAAACTATATCATTCTGTATAAAAAAATATTAAAAATACATTATTAAAAAAGTGTATGGCTTACTGACTTGATCTTATAAGTGTAAAACCTAGTAATGTGCTTAACAGGACCTTAATTGTATTAATGAGCTTGAGCTAAGAACACAAACTAGAATGAAACCTTCTCTTCACAGCTGCACTTAATCCTGATCAGTAAACCTGTTGTTAAATGTCACTGTCTTTTATCTACACTGGATGCCAAATGATGTTTCAAATTTTTGGTAACATTAAACACAGACCATCTTCTTAGAATAAATATTAAACATGCCACTAAAATATGCTTAAGGTCCCAACAAGTCATTTCCAGTAAACAATTCCAGTTTTAAAAAAACCCCAAACAACTCAAATCTAGACCCTAAAAGCGTGAAAGATCAAGTGTGGTCCCAGAATGACACATATCGATGCCCTCCAAAAGGTAAACTTATTTGCAAGATATGACCAGAATACTAAGTGTATTCAACAGTGAGCCACTGGAATCCAATGTAAATTATGTAAAGATTGGCAAACTAAATTATCAATGAAACACTGAACAGTTAAATAGAACTGTGCTCCATGAGGGAAAATGGACATGCAAATCACGTGAAATATTGCATGGAAAGGTGCCAGATATTGTTTTTATCTAAAAATGGCAGACAATTGTCATGTAAAGGCCTATTAATGGAATTAAGTTTTACAAGCTTTTATGCATTTCCCGTATAAATGCACTTAATAAATTCTGTGCATTAAGAAATTCAGGAAAAGGTCTGTTTTCCCTGACTTGGGAGGATCATAAAAAGCCTTCATTCACTCTGACAAGATTTTACTGAAGATAACACATTTTTGTGGCTGGAAAAGGTACCCAGACTAGGACACTGTCTAGAAGGATGTGTCAAAGCACTACAGAGTCTTAAAAGCACTCTCAATGCAGTGTTGCACGTACCATGGGTTATGGGTGAGAGGCTGAAGGAGAAGTAAATGACACATGTCCCAGGTTAGGACCACAAAATTGTAGGCTCAGCTGTAACAGAATGCTACTTTGAGAAGTGATTAACCTTTCTATTCTTTTGGTGTCCTCCAGTGGAACTAAAATTTATCTAACTTAATGGTAATAAATGGAATCTATCTGTAGCAGAAATACTCACACAACTTGAGCCTGACTGCAGTAAATGATGTGAGTCACTTTGCACTGTGGCCTAAACTAACACCCGCTGAGCTGTGAGGTGCAGAGACCATGCCCACGGTTCCTGTTTCCGCTGCCACAGAGAGGAGGGTGTGTTCCACTGCTGAGTGCTTTGTTTCTGCAGGGGAAAGCTTCCAGCACACTCTGATGTGGTCTTTTTTTTATTTTAAGGTGCTCATTGACTTGGTCCCAGTCTATCTAAAAGACCAGTTAATGTTTCAAGGAGCATGATCAGAAGCTGTGCTTCACTGAACAAACAGAACTTCTGATCACCAGAGAAAACAGCACTTTGTGCAAGAAACAGCTTTTCATGGGGGCTGGTTTCAAAGCAAGGAACTATTTCCTACAGAAGTTAAGTAACAACAGACATCTCATGAATCCTCATTTCTATTTCTCACAACTCCACAGAAGAATCTGGGGTTTTAAAGAGTAACAAGGTGAAAAAAGACAGCACAAAACTCTACCAAACTAAGACTTTACACAGAACACTTGCTGTCCTGCCCAAGAAGAAACAATAAGCTCCCTGCAGGAGACATCAAGCATACTGAGTAAGCACTGATAGAAAGAGCAGTCTGAGCAGAAAAGACTTTCCAGTTAGAACATGTGGATGTTAACACAGATTTTCTAATTTTCTGAAGGCTAGAGAAATCATACCTCAACACAAAATCATAGAATGGTTTAGGTTGGAAAGGATCTCCAAAGGTCGTCTAGTCCAACATGCCCTACAATAAACAGGAATGTCTCTGGCTAGGTCATGTTGCTCAGAGCCACATCAAGCCTGATCTTGAATGCCTCCAGGGATGGGGACTCCACCACCTCTCTTGGCAACTTGTTCCAGTGATCAATCATTCTCATATTTAAGAACTTTTTTCTAATATCCAATCTAAATCTACCCTTTTCTAGCTTAAAGCCATTACCCCTTGTCCTGTCACTACAAACCCTCATGAATAGTTCTTTCCCTACCTTCTCATAGGCCCCTTTCAGGTAGTGGAAGGTTGCCATAAGGTCAGCCTGGAGCCTTCTCTTCTCCAGGCTGAACAGGCCCAATTCTCTCAGCCTGTCTTCATANACAGACTCCTGAAGGATGTCACTTGTCACTGTTCTCCATCTGGTGACAGAAGCCACCGCAGGGTTGTGGCAGGCAGCCTTCCAAGGAGAAGAGGTGGTGGCATCCATCCTTTGCCAAGGTGCTGGAGCCTGGGTTGGGGCTCAGCTGGAGTATCTGGTTGTGCAAGCTCAGGCTGTGGGCTGAAGTCCTTCTCCCTGCTCCGCCAGCTCCCTGCCCCTCCACACTCCTGCCTGGACAAAGCTGAACTGTCTCTACTGGTTGTGGGGTCTGGTGATGCTGGGGGGGGTTTCAGCGAGCCGATGAAGAAATCCTTCCTTGTCCACACTGTCAAGGAGATGGGAGCAGCTGCAGCGGGCAGGATGAGCCAGGATCTGAGCGCTCATATGAATAAAGTATTCCATCCCCACAAAAAAAAAAAAAAATTTTTTTTAAATTTT
>VYZX01013330.1:43351-57945 GCA_013401335.1 Brachypteracias leptosomus
TACCTCCATCTTTTATTCTTCATCTGTTTGCTCTTCTCCCTCTCGAATCAGCCAATGGGGAACACACCATTGAGAGAGAAAGCTCAGTGAGCCGCCCCCAACAGGAAGCTCCTCCAACTGGCCCTAACAGGAACTCTCTTCCAACTGATCAACTTCTTGTTTCTTCTCTCAAACTGGTCAGTTCCTGGTTAATACAGCTCTAGCCTTGCCCACCACCCAACCATGATCACCTGAGGGAAGGCAAGGCCTCACACAGGTGGGCCAGGTTCTGTCTCTGGGGCCTGAAACCACTGGAGGAACAAAATATACTGCTGGATTGTGACTCATCCATAGGTCAACTCCAACTCAGGGCCCACAGCCCAGGCCCCAGCAATTCAGGTGGATGTTTTGATCTGCTTGAAGGTAGGGAGGCTCTGCTGAGGGATCTGGACAGGCTGGATCAATGGGCCAAGGCCAATGGTATGAGGTTCAACAAGGCCAAGTGCCAGATCCTGTACCTGGGTCACAACAACCCCATGCAATGCTACAGGCTTGGGGAAGAGTGGCTGGAAAAGTGCCTGACAGAAAAGAACCTGAAGGTGTTGGTCAACAGGTGTGGCTGAATAGGAGACAGCATTATGCCCAGGTGGCCAAGATGGCCAACAGCATCCTGGTCTGTATCAGAAAAGGTGTGACCAGCAGGAGTAAGGACGTGATTGTGCCCCTGTACTCAGCACTGGTGAGGCCACACCTGGAATACTGCATTCAGTTTTGGGCTCCTGCATTACAAGAAGGGCATTAAGGTGCTGGAGTGTGCCCAAAGAAGGGCAATAAAGCTGCTGAAGCATCTCTAGAGAGTAAGTCTTATGAGAAGTGGCTGAAGGAACTGGAGTTGTTCAGCCTGGAGAAAAGGAGGCTGAGGGGAGACCTTCTCACTCTCTACAACTACCTGAAAGGAGGCTGTAGTGAGGTGGGGGTTGGTCTCTTCTCCCATATAACAAGGATAGGACAAGATCAAATGCATTATGTCATATTTACAGCACGCTTCTGCTGCTTAACTTCTGACAGTCCACATGCCACGTCTTGCCAAACAATACCTAGAAAGCAGTTTTGCCACTGTTTCAAAGTGACTTTCTTTCAAAAATTTCAGGGCTCTCAAGTCAACTTTATTACACTCTAAACTTTTCCCTATCTATCAAGGGAGGGTGCAAAGTGAGGATGAAGCTGCTAAACAGAAAAGTGTTGCTAAACACTCCAAAACTTTCAGATTATACAACACCATAAACAGATCCAAAATGTTATTTGCCCTTATTTTTGTTTTGCTTTCATTGATGCAAAATTGATTAATATAATACTCCCTTACATTATATTTTCTATATCTCACACTTCGATTACGATACAAATTCAAAATTAAGCATTGAACAGCTTCCAGAACTTTTAGAGTATTAATTTTAGCTACTACCTTATGAAAAGTATTAGGATAATGGAAATTACAGTTTGGATTGTGAATTTTTAAATTACTACATACAGAAATAACAATTATTCATACGGTTAAGTCTCTGTATTTCTAACTACCTTTCTGTGCCTGCGCCACTTCGTCATCTGATTCCTTTGGAAGAAAAATCTCTTTTATAGCAACTAAATCATTTTTCACAGTCTCCAACTGCTCTCCGTCAAGTGTTGCTAAATATGACTGAATCTGTAAAAGAAAGGACAGTAAGTTCCTAACCAAAACAGAGCATTTCTAAAATCCTAATTTAGAGCCTGACACCAAAATAGGCTAAGAAACTGAAACTTCCATTATGCTTAAATCTTGTCTCTAACATTCCAATGTAGACACATTTTTAGTTCTCATCAGCAAAACTTGCTGAGTATCACAAAAATTACACCAGCCTTGCAAGATCATCAGGTCTCTAACTTCTCCTGGAACTTTAGTTTTGAATTATATATCTATGGTTGCAAATTGTATTAACTGCAAAACTGTAATAAGCATTTTGGGATTGCTCGGACAAAAACAGCAGGCAAAAAGAGCACAAGCAGATTTCACAGTTAATCTGAGCACTCACAGGAAGAGTTAGAAAAAGAAATCTGTTTCCCCTCCTTCAAAATGCAACCAAAATCATCAACAGTCTACCAGTCTACCTGTCCTGAAGAATGTATTGACAGGTCTTTGCATGTCTCAGCTATCTGCAAGTCCCTGCATATCTAATAGGGTGGCATGCCTAGGAGGGATGGAAAGAGATTCTTTGAATCATTGCTTGTTTGCACTACAGCTATATGGTGTTACTCTCACGATTGTACTCTCTGCCTATGGAATGCAAGAGAAATGTCTTCTCTTTCCCGTGACACAAAAGTTTACTTCTATGTTTGTTTCAAGGGGTTTTTTTTAAGCTTGCTTGACTTATGTGCAGACTGGTTCAGTAAGAAACTGGAGAAAGATGTATTCTCTTATATTTCTCCTTGATGTGTCTGGATATGCCCAGAATGCAAGATGAAGTTGGGAGACCCAACTCAGGTTGTTAAGGACTACCCAGGACTTTTTTGTCCCTCTCTATAACATCATCCATTTCATAGGATTAACTGGGAACTTTTTTTTTAATGGAAACTTTTAAAATAAAGGCTTAAAATAATTTTTAAATCCCTGTTATTAGAAGCACACAGGACATTAGCAATGCCTTCAGTCTCTCTTGCACTCCTGTGGCTTCTGGGCTGTTTGTACAGGTCCCAAGCTTACAGTACTGCATTTTGTGTGTGAGCATGTGTGTGTGTGTATGGTAATTGGAACATTTATCAGGGAATTGGGCTTGCTGGCCCACACATTTGCATTCAATCCTGTTGAAGTGAGTAGGACTATGAACAAAGCGTTATCTAGGACATAATATGAAGCACACCAGAAACTTCAGTACTTCACAGTAAAAGAATAGTGTTGATACATGCAATTAACCTTAAGTTGCTTTCTATTTACCTCTTTCCTGTCTTATAAAACCTTGGGGTTTTATAGTGGGGTTTTTTTTTCCAAAAGCAGGCCCTTGAACGTTATATGTGAGAAAAATTATCATTTTTCACTTTGACATAATTGCAGAAATTAAAACCAACATGGACAGTATGTTATTAATATAAGCAGTTATTAATATGTTTCTTTTGTTTGTGAGAACAAATAAAACATTATAAAAAATAAGTTGGCTATTTTTCATTAAGAATAATCCAGAGGGCAAGGAGTACTAATTACAAAAACAAAAAAGGAAGAAAACTTTAAGAAATTTTTTCAGAAAACTGCTTCAGTATAGAATACCACTGCTGAGAATCTATAAAATTCTATGAACCAATTGTCAGAAATCTATTGCTCTACTAGTAAAGTCAATAAATTCACAGCTGAAATTAAAAAATATATGTATCATATAGGCCTTAGTAATAGGCCTATAGCATGTTCTTCAGAGAGACATTTGCATACTTCCAGTAATAGTATCTTGGGGTAGTTCTATGTAACTTTAAAACCTAACACAATAAAGAAGGTTTAGGAATTAAGTAAGTAATCTGGACTTCATTTTAATTCACTAATTCCAGGTGTAATAGGTCTGGAATTCCTTAATGTAAATATCAGTGCCTGATACAAACTCAAAAGGCTTCAACCTCCTTGCAGATTCCTAAAAGACATCTGCATAGTGTCACAAGTTGAAACATACACGCTATGTATGGTCCTAACAAAAATAACTTTCAGTTAGGAAGTTGTTTGCTTTGAGTTAATCTTGGAGTTAAATTGTAGGTGTATTGAGATTGATTTCCTGAAGTCAAGGGCTGGCCTAGGGGACCAATCCAGCTTTCTCTAAATTTGATGGAAAACTTACTGTTCATTCCACATGCACTTGCTGAATGAAATTAATGCAAAGATCAATTTTTTACCAACTATTTTGATTTATGCTGTCTCCATACTGTACCTGAGCCTCACTTTCATTTGACAGGATTTCCAGAGCTTCAAGATGAGACAAACCTTGGAATTCATCAAAAAGTAGTCCATAATGTGCTGTTTTTTCAACTGTAACTTGCTGGGCCCGCCTCTGTTTCTCTTTTTCTTTAGCTTCTCGCAATAGCTGCAAAAATATACATCATTCCTGTTGTTTTATTGGTAGTGCTGTAGGTATGACAGATTTTATTACATTCTGCTTCTGCCTGTCTAAGAATTAGTAATAAAATTCGGGACTACATCATACCTGCAGAGCTGGAATTTTAGAGCTGAAATATCTAACTTCTTTTTTGATAAACTTCTCTAATAAAATATTTAAGTAGTATTCTAAGTGTGTTTTTCCCAATAGTAATTGTTAACCATCTTTTTTAAAAAAACAATGAACAAACAAATAATCTTGCTTATGTTCTCATAAATTTAGCCACCAATTACAAGGAAAGAAAAATAAAAGGGATTATTTCATACACAGCCTTAAAAAGTCATGCAATCCATTCCACAAACCACAAAATGGGAAGACTATTATTTTCAGGACTGATCTACCTGCTTGCATAAATAATGCACCTGCATAAATATTTCCTATAAAATATTTATGAGATACTAAAGTCAGTTTGATGTGACAGCAGGACTGACACAAGAGATTGGCCTAATAAGATGTGACTTACACCAAAGGTGGGACAGAACTATACCCCATATACTCGGGGATATTAGTTTATAAGAAGGATAGAACAGTTCATATTACAGAATCTTCTATTCCTTCCTTTTATTCCCAGTAAGGAATGGCCTCTCGTATGTATTTGCTACTGTAAAGCTGGTAAATACATCTGGGCTGCATCTTCAGTCACATATAAGCCTCTGAGTACAGGTGAATTCTTGCCACTTACGCTATTCCATCATTCAACATTTCTACAATATTATCTTTAGTTGTTCATTTGTTACAAGACTTATGATGGTAGATTTTTCAGTATCCACCTTCAAAAGATCACTCACTAAGTTTTACGTACAAATCACCGAAAAGGAAGCACGGTGTTATATGACCCATGAGAACTGATTAATGGCACTTTCTGCGTCAGATGTTACGTGTGAATTCATGCATATTGTTTAGGAAGGTATTCTCAAAAACTCATTTTAACCCTGTGGGCCTTGACAAGAGTTACTTGCTTTTGGCCTTCTACAACTGTATCAGTCAGTTCACACAGTGACAAACACTAAAGATGAAACAACTCATTAAAAGAAAAATACTGTACTCTTTTCTATGAGGAAGAGACATGCAGTAAAATTAAAGTTTTTTTCAAGGTCTATTGGTTTGCACGGTCTCTCTCCTCTCAGTGTCTGGAGAGTTAAGATAATTTTGTACCAGCAGTACTTACGCTTCTGTTCTTGTTTTATCATGTCTCTGAAATTTTAAACATATGAGTAACAGCTGTGTAAGGGTATCATTAATTCAGATGGACATTCAGACATAACTTTTCACAGCTTTAATTCCTAATAAACCAGCTTTACTTCCTAAAGAAACGTATGTCATATTCCAGTATTACTCATTTCCAAGGAAAGTAGCACAGTGATGTTTATGGGCCAGGTTGGATGTGGCCTCGAGCAACCTGGTCTAGTGGGAGGTGTCCCTGCCACGGAAGGGGGTTGGAACTAGATGATCTTTGAGGTCCTTTCCAACCCAAACCATTCTATGGTGGAAGATAACAATCTACAGCTGCTACAAAAACACTAACAATCTGACTCTGTCTCCAGAGTATAATGATTTATCACCACATATACTATCTTATTAAAATCAGCAATTGCACATGTGATTATGCAGAAAAGATGGCTGACAAAGAATCTGAGACCGCATTGACAGATCTGTATTTAAATAAATCCAACCTGAGATAGAGAAACTGTTCTTGCCATCAGTGTTTTGGTTCTCTTAAATCCAGGATCGCTTTCTGCAAGGACATTCATGGTTGTCTTCCCAATAAATTCCAAAGCATCTAAGCCTCCAGATAATACACTTTTCCCCTGTATAAAGCAACACAGTGTGGTTATTTTCTTTCAAGTTTATGCTAATATGAACTGTAAAGAGTATTGCTTTTGCTGACACCATCTTTGAACAGTCAGGTCCCTAGATTTTCTGTGCTTTAACTGATATTGATATATTTATAAAATTATGTTACTATGTTCTGTTTCCAAATGAAAAAAAAAAAGAACTATACAAATATTTCTAGTTAATTAAAAGAATTCCACCAGAGGAAATTTAACACCTGCTGCCAATAAAAAAAAAAAAAAAATACTACCATTTTAATTTTATTCGAAGTGGCATCTACTACATAGGAACAATTTAGATATGAATAATATGGAGCCAAAGTCCATCATGAGCCTTACCTAACTGATTTCTAAAGTTTTGACACTTGTGATGACTCTGGAACTGTCTATCAAAATACAGCTGTTAGCATTTGCCCTCACTCACAGTTTTTCCTTTACAGTGAAGAAAAATTTTCACTGGCTAAAGATTGCCATTTCTATCTGGATTATGCATCTGCCAGATTATCAAATGCTGATGTAACCTGATATATAATGGAAAACCCTACCAAAGTCTCCTATGGCATTTCAGGCAACTTACTGAGACATGAAGTTATTCTTTTTGTTTGGTGACATTCATCACTGTGCTATAGCAGTCTCTCTAGGTTTGCACAAGAGCACATTTCTGTTATTTGCAGTTCTTATACAATGCTCAGGTAATCTTACTGGTGCCCAGCTCCCTAAGCCCTATGACGCTCCAGATTCTGTAGCACGTCTTAGGAATGATCTATAGGAATCTCCCTCTGCTCCCAAAATCTTTGATATTAGAGTGATGAGGCACTCAGAGTGAACTGGATATGCACTAAAAGAGAGCTGCTGCTTTGTAAAACACATTCTATGGGGAGTTAGTCTTCTGTGCTTTTCCAGAGGAGGCTTAAAGTCTCTTATCATTTCAAGGGAAACACTATACTGAAAAGCTCAGAGGAAAACATTTGCTATGGTAATAGTGTGTTAAAAATGTTGGGGAAGAAGATGACACAAAAATTGATTTGTACAGGATTTTGCAAAAGCTGAGACACAGAAAAACAGAAAAGGATGAAGTGCAACACAGAAAATATATGGGAAGTGTAATAGGAAAGAACTGTGGACAGAAATTTTTACCTCACTGAGTCTGCAATCAGACCACCTTCTGGGAAGGCTAATATGAAATGAGGGACTGGATAAGAGAAGTGAAGGCAAGGGACAGTGACTAACAATACAGAGTTTAGTAAAAGCCTTAACAGAAACAAATGGAGTATTTTCTTATTTTATCCACTTTCAAAAATTATAACAAATCTTACCACACTTTTTCTAGAAGGACTTAACTCCAAAAAACTTATATGATGGTATCATAACTATAAAAAAGATTTCCCAAGAATTTGTAGAATTCTATATAGTTTAGGAGAAGACCATATTTTTCACTGAAACTGGTGCCAAAGTAGTAACAGACTTAGTTGTATCTGACTTCTTTTTTTAATCCAATACAGTTATTTTGCCATGGAAGAGACTCTAAACAGACTTACAACAGAACTGTTTTTACAAACACCTACAACTTAACAAATGTGATCTACAGTGAAGCTGAACCTATAAAAAGGATGGTGAAAAACTAGAGCAGAGAGGCCAGATAAAACAACTCACTGTGTTCTGTACAGCATCAGTGATAGCTGACAACATGCCACGAGATCCAGATGAAGGAGAAGAAGGAATATTCTCAGAAGAGCTTTGGTCCAGAGAATCTTCTGCTTCTAACAAAATAAAAGAGAAGCAAGCTACAGCATACTTTCAACTCTACAAGTCACAAATTACAGTAAACTGGATTCTGTGCTCAAAACCTTAAAACTTTGTAAATTGGCAGCGTCAAAGAGTTTTGTCCAATTTCAGTGAACTCAAACTTACGTATAATTAGTGTTTCAGCTGGAGGAGGCTCTGCTATTTCCAAAGGTGCTGAACTTGCATTATGAATTCCTAGGGTAGTTCCTGCTTTTTCCTTTACTGCTGTTATCCCATGACCTGTAGCAGAAGAATATTTTAGAGTGTATGATTTGAAAACTTATTACTAAGTGCACAGTATTCTTATACTCCATGAATTATGACAATCAGAATAACTATTACACTTAGCTCAACTGCTTAGTTTTTTCTGGGTCAATAATTCATTTGTTCTACTATACCTAGTATATTAACTGACTAGAAATGATAAAGCCGAAATATAATACAAATGACACCAGACCTGAAATGTAAAACTTGTTTCAATGGCACACATAAGTTTAGTTCCCTGCTTTTCAAAATGCCAAATACTCTGTTATAATCAGTTTAAACAGAAATTGACTGTTCTCCTAATGCTGTAGGGTTTGACCTCATCTAGTTTTCAGAAATCCAGAACAATTAACCCACAACTAATGGACTGTGGGTGACTGCAGGGCTGAGGGTAAGGAATCTGTTCTTCAGTCTGCTGCATAGATGCCGTGTTAGGTAAATATTTCAGGAATACTGACCCAGGTCCTTGAATTTATTCAGGATTTAAGCTCCTTAGTTGCTCATTTGAAGTAAAATTCTAAAGTGTCTCCCCTCAAAGCTGCTACCTAAATATACTTTTTAAAGCCTGTTGGTGTCAGATGACACAGACAGAATTATTGTGCCAGTGGTAGCTGATCTCCTACAGACATTTTACCATCTTTACCTGATGCATACGGTAGCTACTCCTTAATTCTCTGTTCTATTGAAATGGTCTGCATAATGTAAAGAATATATGTTATTAGTGTTTTCACATAAATAATTTTGACAGAAGGGATTGCTTTGCTGGTTTTCTACACAGTTTATTTACACTAGCAAATCTCATGGACTGGTAGTATCCCGCTACAGGATAGGGTGGGACTGCCTGGTAGTCAGCAAAAGGAGGCAGCAGCTTCCCAATCTGCATCAGCTGTAGTTGAAAAACGTTGCCCTTAAAAGAGACTACCCTCCAGCTGTCTGTCTATTTTGCTTCTGGATATATCCACAAGTATATTCATGATATGCTTCTCTCATTACAAATGACCTAGCTAACACATCCTTCTTAGCTGGACATTTTTGCACATCAGTTGAGATGCAATAAGTAAACAACCAACCAGGCGAGCAGTATTTCTTTCCAATACAAAATGAAACAGTTTCGGTGACCCTATTTGACGTTTTCTTGCACAGTACACCATCACTGAATCTCATCTAAAGCTGATCACTTCTAGCAGTAGGACAATATAGTATGCTCTACCTATCTGCCTAACTACTCATGAGAAGTATTAATAGCTATTTCATACCTGTGTGCTTTGTTATCTTAAACTGAATTGTAAACAGATATACGATTTCAGAAAAGGCATTAATACAGATGCTCAGGCAGACACATAGACATCTAAGGCATGAAGGGAAGCATGATGACTCATTAAATGTTGTCCATACTTCCCCAGGATTGTATGCGCTTTCTATCAGAAAATTTCAAAGTTATCTTTTCTGAGTTGTATTCACTACAGCAAAATAGCCTATCATTTGCCAGTGCTCTGCAGTGTTCTGGATAAATATATACATATATATGTAGATATATGTGTGTGTAGTCATACAAATATGGTTTTGAATATCTGATTAAAGAATGATGCAACAAAACTATTTGAAATGGAGTAGGAAGCTTAGATTTATGATTCTATGATTTCCAGATAGGTTGCACATCATGTACTCTATGAATTCAATAGGAAATATACTCTAGAAAACGTATCTGAAGCAGCACCTCTGAATAATCACATACAAGAAAACTGAAGTATCTGGAGGTAAACACAAAGAACAGATGTCCCCTAAGGAACAGACAAGCATAAACAAGTAATTTTCTATATGACAGCACAAGCAGCATGGGGTCTTGATGTTTTACACTGGAACAGAGAGACTAGTCAGGTAAATGCTTTTACCTATCTAAACAAAATATGACCTTTGTCTATTTTATCTCATGTCTTACAAATCGTAACAGTACGTCCAACTGTACAGGACATACCAGGTCATGCACCACAGTGATTTAAGTCACTGCTGGGTAGGTTCTTGAATTTGGAAAATCTGTTCCAATAAAGATATCAAAAAAGTGGTGCAGTCCTTTGTCTAATCCAAATATACTGCACATTTTAATTGGTTCAAGGGAAATATCTGCATGAATAGATTCTGGAGTTTTTTATTTACTCTCCAGATTCCTAGGACTCACTTAAATAACTGTAAGTAAATATTAATTGTGCTTTTAAACTAATGTAATAGACACTCCATGTCACATACCTTTCCATTTTTCCTGCTCACAACTTTTTAAATGAGCAAAATGAGTGCTGTTCTTTCCATTGACTTAATTTTTCTTAAGGACTTGACCTGCTAAAATACTATTATGCAAGAAATTAACTAGGAACATTAAGCAAAAATTTGCTTTCAACTGTGTGCAAAAGGTATGGATTTTCAGATTAATTTCCAAGGGTTTTTTCTGCATGTAAATGTGTGGGTTTGGGTGTTTTTTTTAATATTCTGTAATTAGTTTCTCAGTTTTGCAGCCCAGCTTACACTTTCAAGAAAAGGAGGCACACGCATGCCATACAGATTTACAAAAGGCAGCATTTTCAGTACACTAGAATGAGAAGAAAAGCGTTTCAGATCAGCGAGGAGTGGTTTTTCTGTAGTCAGCTGTATAGCACTTATGTTTGACTACAACATCAAAACCAGATGTGACAACAACAAAAGCAGATGAGACAACAACACAACCACAACTTGAGCAAGTCAGCACTTTTAGGTACACGTTCATGCACAAACACGGCAAATACATGTGTTGCTATGAAAATTATTATTTGTCATTTCAAAAGGCACAGAAATAAAAGAGGTTATGGGAGAAGAGTCTACATTTTAGAGATAAAGGTGCATGGGTTTAGTTACACGGGGTGTGACAATGCAACTGAGCTGATCCTGTAACCTCAGGAGCACCTCTGACATGTCCCTTTACTCCTCTGTAACAGCAGGGACAGAAGAGCTGTGCAATGGGTATTGCTAATGGCATGCTTTTGGAAGAAAGGTTTCTTTTTTCCCTGTGTTGTTGCTTTTGTTTCTCTTGCCTACATGGTTTCTTTTCTTTCTATTGGCTGGCAATTTCAGCAGAATATTGTTGTTCGTCTTGCTAGCTGAAATCTTTCATTTGAAAAGGAAGGTTTTGTAAGCAGTGCCTGAAAATATGGCCTGCCTTTGAGCTTGCCTGATCTGCCCAAGGCCAGATTACAGCGCTCACAAATGCTTTAGTCACATACATCCCATTTCACTTCAGGCTCTCTTATCTTCCACCTCCCAGTTTAGTAGCTTTGGATTCTGTGCAGAGCTGGAGGAAGCCAACAGACAGTTCCGGAGGGCAGTTCAGCATGTCTGAAATCTAAACCATTCTCTGTAGAAATCGCTGACCCTTGTCAATCTAACACTGCCAGGCAACTGGACTCCCCGCTTCAGTGGTACAGACAGGGAGGAGGAGTTTGAGACCAGCTACCCCCAGTCTTTGTCATTTGTGTTGTACCATCAGGGCATTTCTGATGAACAACCGATCAAAATTTAGTCTCATAGGATGAATAAAGCTTCATCTAGTTCAAGCTAAACATGAAGATCAAGGCCTTAAATTAGCACCTGACCCTTACTGAGAAACTGAAGAACCTGAAGATGGCTGGGGGGGGTGGAATCATTCCACTATATGAAGCATACATATGTGGAAAAGCCAGCCGTGCTCTGTTTTTGTACACCAAGAAAGTGGGACCCTATTGTGCTCGCTGTAAGGCTATCCTATTGGCACTCCGTTCACTTTGAGGCTTTAGAAAAATTCTTTTCCTTGTAGGTAAAACAAAAACACAGGCTAGGTTCTGATAATACCTATGCTATCTAGTCAGTAAATCAGGAGTAACTCCAATTAAGCTAGTAAATAAGACTACTTGCAGGTCTTATTGCAATGACAGAAGTTTTCAATAGCAATAGGCATCAAAGCTGCTGCAGCAGATTAATGGTTCTGAACCTCTTCTAGATCATAAGTCCATGTTAAGAGACATAAAGAACGTAATCAGGACTGCCACCCCCAAAAGCATCCCCACAGTTCCTCCCTTCTGTTACTTGCATTCAATATTCTTAGAAATGAAGAATTGTGAAAAGGGGTTTGCTGCTGCAGCAGCTGTAAAGTGTTATTTACAAAACAGTTGTGTGACAACCATGTGATTTCAGGCTCCAAACCAGTTTTCTCTTAATCAACTGAATTAATGCAATTAAAAAAAAGTCTTCTGAAGATATTAACTGTCCTTTTTGTGACCACATAAGGTACAAGCCTAACACCCAGCCTTTGTTCTTTTTTCACATCATTCTTTATTTCATAACAGTGAAATAGTACCTTTAAAGAATAGAAAAGATACTCACATAATTTCAATACTTCAGTTTCATGTTACCTGAAGCATCTGCTTTTCCGTTCCACAAGGACTTCAATTTAAGGCATGCAAGGCTGATTATTACACACACCCATGCATAACAATATCCAAGCTCACAAACACAGTGACATCACAAGTGATAGTTCATTCTGTCATACTGAGTGACAGGTAAAGGTTTTCAGCGTACCAGGGAGAACTATGGGTGTCTGCTATTTCTGTGTGGCAGCCTACTAGGTGAAGAATTAGATAAGGAATATACACAAGCACAAAATAACCAGGGTAGCAGAATATTAATTACAAGCAGTGCATGTGAGAGATGCATTAAGCAGCCTTATTTCAGAGACCATGTAAATTAAATAGCTGGGTTCTATTTTCCTTTTCTTGTGTAAGAGGAATTGACAGATAACAGTCTTGCCAATGGCACTAAAGGTAAAAAACCTTGAACTTGCATGGAGTGAAACACACACATATGGTATGACAGAAAACAGACTTTGTTTGGAAATACAGCTTGTTGAGCCTAAGCACCTTAAGAATGCCATAATTTATCCAAACAAAATATAGCACATGAAAGGCAAGGCTTGTAGAAGATAGCAACTTTCATTGAGCTACCAGATAGCTTAGTTGGGAAAAAAAACAGAACAGGCAAGCTTTCAAGCATACAAGCTGTTTTTAAAAATGGAAGTCACAAGCTTCAAGTACAGATTTAGGATGTATTTTGCCTCCCTTAAGTCCTAAGGTTAAAAGGTTTGCTGTCACAGCTAAGCTGACCTAAAGGCTTCTTGGTGCTGGTATGAGAGGTCTTCCTCCTTCCATGTTCCACATGTGCACCTTCAGCTTGTCCTGGTACTTAGGTCAGTGAGTTGGTTCAAGGAACTGAAGAGGCAAAGAATGGATTTTTTTCTCCTCTATAATTATCCTTATGTCAGTTTAGCTTCTTGAACTGGCACAGGGAGGAGGAACAAACATGCAAGGAGAAGAGGTGCAGGACTGCACATTTCAGTGGCCGCGAGCCATCAGATTGGCTTAGCTACAATGGTGAGCCACTGTTAGAGCAGAGTTTTACCAATACTGTGACTAAAAGACTGCATGGTGTAATTGCCGATTTACTATAAAATACAATTTGAAAGAAAGAGGGTAAAATGGTGACAATAGGTAGAACAAATTATATCCCCAGATCACAATGAGCCTGTTTCTCCCATCTCACCATCCCAGAAACTATTTCAGGGGATCTGCTTCACTGTGGTTCCACAGTGGGGAAACCAAACTTCTTACACCTTTTAAAAACAAAAGAAAACTCTTCACCTCATTAATGAGGCAGATTCAATAACTTTCTTAGTGTGACATCTAGTGTCAGACGTTAAGCACGGTTCAGGCAGTGACTGCTACTAATCCAAAGGCAATACAGATACTGCTGTGTATCTGCACGGTATCTGCCTTGTGGCGGGGACCTCGATCNATAAGGAATAGTATTTGTTATACTTAACCAGACAAGCACCTGGGTTGTACAAAGATAACGACAAAACAACAGAAAAATCACATACCAAAGGTGTTGCTGCTAAGTCTAATTCCAGGAGAACAGCTTTACTTAAACCATTTGCTACATTGAAGGAATAAACATTAAAATGGACTGGATCATGGCAAAGCTATTTTCTAATGTAGAATAAGAGATGAAGCGTTGGTTGAAATGTTCAGATATTAAATGGAGTAACTTGAAGGGGAATAATAAATATTTAATAAAAAGAAAAAAGCTTACAGAAATTCCCAGCAGCTTTAATTTTCTCTCTCTCTGTCTCTTGCTAGGAATTATCATACTGAAGCAGATATATGGTATACACAGTCTCATGTCCTCTCTACAACAGTGACAGACAGTACATACTTCACAGGATCAAGCATGAATTTCCATAACAAACAAACAACTAGGAAATAAGCCCTCTCTTATCAGGAATATAAACTATTACCTGCTGCACTGATTTCCTGGAACAAATCTATGATTATCTATGTGGTCTTCCAAGTTACCTTGGGTTCAGTGAATAGGGAATAATGTACACTTGATTTCTGCTTACTTAAAAGTCTGTTTTATTTAATAAATACACAGAAAAAAGTTAGGTCCAAAATTATTAGATAGTAATATGGGAACTCAACCCTACTCTGGTCCCAAGGTCAGGAAGTCTGTCTAAGTTGTA
>VYZX01013330.1:59449-88031 GCA_013401335.1 Brachypteracias leptosomus
GGGTTTAGGCTCTTTCCCAGTTGCTCTTGGTCACAGCCAGAGACTAGATAGTAGATGGGTCTCCAAGTGTGACACAGTGCAACCAATCTCATGTAAAATTAAGATTATTTTTTAATTTTCTTTTTCCTTTTCTGCATATGGATGCTCCTTTGCTTAGACAACTTGACCTGTTCCAATACTGCTCTTTTTAAAATAATAATAATTCAAAAAATCTATATACATGGTGACGATATGCCTATTCAAAATAGACACCATCACACAGCCTTATCAAGTCAGGCTGCCTAGACAACAAACTTGTTCACATATTTACACTCTGTGAAGATAGTTATGATGCTGATAAAATCAGATGGTACATTAAGAGGCCAGTATCAATTGTGTATTTTTAATGTATGTGAACCAAGATGTTATATGGTCTATATAAAAATGAGATCACATCATTAAGGAAGTCCATGGAAATCCACAGAGACACTATGCTGGTAGCAGGTTTTATAGACAAAAGCAACAAACAGCTGTAAAAAGGTACATCTTGCGTGCTTGCTAGACACTAAGAGATACAACACACATTCTTGGTTGTCTTCCAAACGTTTTCCAACAGCATTCATCATTTTCAGGCAAGCTCACATCAGTTGGGCAAGTAAATATCTATGGCCATAAAGCTCCATATAAAATGTATACACTTTGTGACACTAAACCAATTGCTTCGTGAGGCCAGGACTTCTAATCCACAGACGAGTGTAATTGAGATTGCCACTGCAAGTCTGCAAGAACAGTAACTGTTTGGTAACAAATAATCTTAGTACTCACAGACAACATTAGAATGGTCATTTGACAGAATATTATTTATTGCAAAAGCTAATCAGAATATAAATATGGCTGTCTCACAGGCAAAACCTGGATGAGCTGAAAGAGCTCTGTTCCAAGAAACCCACTGCTGCGACTATAAAAATGAACTGAAATTCATCAGCATTACAATTCCAACTGATCAACAGTAAAATTACTTTCACACACACAAATGTTCTTCTTTAGTTATTTATGCTAGGCCAAATTCTTTTCAGAATGCTGTTATTATGATGGTCTGAGAATGTAAGAGAGGCAAGGCTCGTGGAATTCTGTGAAAGCAGTACCCTTCATTAGACCTACTAATAGCATTGGGAAAAGATGGGCAAAATTTTCAACACAGAGACCCTTCTCCAAGTCTGAAAGAGAAGCGCTGAACTTTAAGGTCAAATACAAGTTGAGAACAGTTCCACAGATAGCTAAACTGGTCCTGTCCCCATCAGCATGTTCCGTGTATTCCCATCATTTCACATTCAGTTGTATCTGGGTAATCAAATAGTGAACCAGATTAGGGGATTTAGAAGGTGATCCAGTTGAAGATCCAGCTCTTACTTAATTTGAAAGTTTCAAAATCAGTCCCATAAACGAGCTCCCCACATCACTACATGAGACTGTTGTTAGTGTAATAGAAAGAAGGAAGAAATACATTGCTCTGGGGCTGGGCAGGCCTGCTCCTTTCAACAGCAACCTTCACTTATGCCAGTATAAAGACACCTTAGAAACCCGTTCTAAGTTTAATTAGAGATGTTAATTGGTTGCACTGTCTGGAAGAAAAGAACTCTTAAGTGTGGGTGTTACTGAAAAAAGGAGAGAATAGGGGAAGTTCCCTCCACAAGAAATAATTTATTGCCCATGGAACAGAGGAGGATAAGGAGAATTATTTAGCTTTATATGGGATCATAGAACCTGTATCTCTGTTGAATCTGTTGGTTTTAGTAACTAGTAATTAATTTTAATTCCAAGGTTCATCTTTTGAAGGTGTTCTGTGGATCCTTTATGAGAACTGATTAGTTAACTGCTTAGTAGCTGTTTTGTGAGAAATGATTTCCCACTGGTAACTAGGTATTGGCCTGCTCTGCATTTTGGCTGTTTGATGTGTAAGGATTAAGTTCTACCTAAAGTCTTGACAAGGATATTTTGTACTCACATACTATTGGAAATAAGAGTATAGGGAGAGGGAGTATAGGGTCCATGTTGGGCTAGGTCCACGGTAGGTCAATATGTTGTTCTACTCTCTGAAGCCTGGTGTGACAGCTTAACAGTTTCACTGGGTGTCAATGAAATCTGGAATGATTTACGAGAAGTGAATTCATACTGTATAAATAGAAGTCATGGTGTATAAACCACAAACATGCCTGTGCACAAATCTGGGTTGAAATGGTTTGACTTCAAAAACTATAAGCTTTGGCAGACAGTAATTGTTTCAGATGGTGTATCCTTTCTGTGCAGAAGCCACTATGGGGTAATTCACTGAGGTTACAAACAAGCCTAGTACCTTGGCCAAAATCTGACCCCAAGAAATACTTATGTGCTTTGTCAGTTTAGGAAGCTCCTTCTTCCTACTAAAAAAAATCATGCTTGCCAAGCACATCAGGACAAAACTGCCTATGAATCCTTAAGACAGAACATTAACGTGTCTAGTGAAACATTAAAATTACAATTTATTTCCACATACTTTACCGATTGAACACTTACCCACTGTGGCAGAAGCCGATGACAGGAGAGACTTTCCCCAGGTACCCCAAGCTCCCCATCTACTTGCTTTAGAAGAGGAGTCTGTAGCCTATAAGAACAAAAATATTACTCCACTGTCTAAAATTCATGTTTTTCAAAGGCAAGAGGAAACACAAAGAACCTGTCAGGCAACAAATTCCAGCACTTAATAAATTATGATATATTGGTTATTATGTGGAGTTCAAGCTTCTGTACACAAGACAGCAGAATGGAAAGCTTAGTTTAGATCACCTATTCCTGAAAGTGTCCTAAAACTCCAGAGATGTCTTTACAGTTGTCCTACTATTTCTTCAGGCACCTGATCCTATAAAGCCATACAAGTTTATAAGGGCTATTATTAGTAAGGAACCCATTCCTATTATTGGGCAGGAACCCATCTCCTTCCTGAGTTCTACTGTAAGCCAGAGTTAGAGGTTTCTCTGCCTGAGTCTCCTCAGAGGTGTTACCCGGTAGATGTGCACAGGGCACTCCTAACAACTGAGTTCAATACAAACACAGCCAGAGGAGGTGTTGCCCACCTTTTACATTAATGTCTGCTATTAAGCAATTATCAGTATTCCATATTTAAATCATATTAAGAAATTGTTGTCTCAAGAAAGTCTCCAAGAACATAACCCTACACAATCAACTCAAAATCAAAAGCTGAAGTAACCCAAGACAGCTCTGCATTGTGCAGGGTACAGATCCCTGTGGAGGGGATCGCTGGTGGAGGGACGAGAACAACGTGTTTTAACCTTTTCCAATTCGTTCGAAAATTTTTCACTGGAAATGAGAACACCTTCAGCTATGTCACATGTATTGGATTTGGATGCTGTATAGACCATAAAAAGCCTTGTTTTTCTTAGTTTTCTTTTATTAACTTCTTGCAATTACCCATAGGACTCCCAAAGGACCTTTATCTGTGGATAACAAATCAAGAACCACACTGTCCGTTTCACCAAGCCTTGTGAGACATACACTGTTTTTGTAAAGTCAATCACTTGAAAATTAGCAAGAACAAGATTCAGTGCTGCATACGCAGCTTAAACTCTGACCTCTCTAGGTTCATTCTGTGAACCGAATGAAGCAGATTTGTACAGAAAGCCAGGTAACAAAATCACAGGAGAATTATATCTATGCAAAGAGGACAAGATTCTTAATAAGATTTAGGCTCTGATATAGTTTTACTGCAACCAGGCTAGAAAGATCAAATTAATACTGTACTGACAAAGAAAAATTAAACTATTTCTAGTTTCCAAAAGCTTTGTGTCACAATTTTACTAATTTTATTCCCATGCAGGAATATGTATGTAACTGTAAGTAACTGTTTGTTACTGTATGTAGCTCCCTAGGCTTTTGTGAAAAGCAGTATGTACGTTGTCCAAAATTCTACCCTTACAAAGCAAAGAGGGAAGGGCTTTTATGGAAAAGAAAGTATTACTTACTGGACTGCTTTGCTCATGCAGGGTTTCTTCAGATTCAGGTTCTGCATCAAGGCTTACAGTCTCACTGCACTCAGTGGGCGTGTCTTCAGCCGCCTCTCCACTGGAAGGCAGACTTTCAATTATTTTTTCAGTCAAAGAGTTTTCATTAATAAATATGTCTCCTTCCTGTCCATTACTGGCACTCTGAGTGGCCTGTCCATGTTCATCTTGTGAAGACTCATGCAAGATCTCAGCTTCCATGAGGTGTGCTGCTGACTTGTGATGCAATACCTCATTGCTGGGCATTTCCATTACTTCAGGTTTTTCTTCAGGTGGGATGCCAACATGTACGTCTTCAGACATTTTCAATTCTGAATATAGAAAATAAATTAAGACGTTTTCAGACATTTTCAATTCTGAATATAGAAAATAAATTAAGTCTTTTAGGTTCCACAGACATTTGAACAACTAAAAAATACGCAGCGTTTACCATAAGCTATTGCTGAAAAACAACAAAGCCTTGATGTATGGCCTCCTGAAGCATGGAGCCCAGTGGCACATATATCCTGTCAGCACTGGTATCATGATGATGTTCTGAATACTCCGCTCACCTTGCAGGATCTCATTCAAGTACAATGAGCAGCATTACTATTTTCCAAAATATGGTCACGTGAGGGAGAAAGGATGTTCATTGTCTGGAGAAGCCAAGTGTAAGAGCTTCCATGTAGTTAGTTCCCTATTACATGTGTATGAAAGACCAGTGGGGAACAGGATAATCTGAGCTGCAATAGCCAAGGAGCTCTTACTCTCCTTCCCGTCATTTCCACACACACAGGTTCCTATAGCCTGCTGACTGATGGAAAGGAGGATGACAAACATGGCGTGACTGAAACTGTGGTGATATTTATATGCTGGAGAAGGGGCATAATTTGAGAGTATGACAGCCCATGGTCCCTGCAGCCATTTCATAGACATCAAGCATTCATTGCTCACACTGTTTCTGCATCACTTCCCTCACAGGCTTACTGTTTGGGGAGTGCAATGCTTCTTACTTGCTCCTGTTAATTCCAACCGTGTGATTAAATTTCAATTTTGAAGCCAAGGTAAACCTGCATGAGGTACAGTTATTGATTTTTATCTTTTTGTGTGTGTGTAAATTATGAACCATTTTTTTAATTCACTCCTTACCTTCCAATGCAACTTCCTTTTTCTAAGTATTTTCCATCACTGTGCAGCCATCAGGCTGAGGATCCAGAAAGGGAAGAAATGGACATTGAGCAGGCTCTGCAGCTGATTAAGGAGTGGCACTGGCAGAGTCCAAAAGGACTACTGCACAGTGATTATTACCACTTATTTGTTGGCAACAACAGCATGCCTGGCACTCTACTCAGAAGAGAACCCTTGACAGAGTTGTCAGTGCAAGCTCTTGACTATATGCTGAGTTGCATGGCATAAAATAAACTCACAGGGTTCTCTCTGTAGATGTTGTCTTTTCATTGACTCCATACTAATTAAATATGGTTCAAAGCTTTGTACATGTTAGGAAGGACTGCAGTTGTAAGAAAAACTGAATAGGAAAAAAAACAATGCAAAAAGCAAAATATAACTGGGATTTAGAAGAAATCTGTCTGAGAAGCATGTATTTAAATGCGTGTATTTTATTAAAGTCTATTGACTCATGTACACCTGTGGCTTTAGCAGCCTGTCTAACCTGAATGTAGATGTGCTGTTTGAACCGCTTCAAGAATAGCATTTGGGATGGGTGAACAAGAAACATAATTAAACAAAAAAACACTTGGTACCACTTAGCTTAGTTTAGCTTACACTGTAACTTAATTATTTAGAAAACATGCCTTCTCAAGTGAGAATCTTTGCTTTTGCCACAAGTGTTTGCAGTTTTCCATTACAAATAGAGCAAATACTTGGAAATGCTTTAGTGCAGGTAAATATTGCCATTGCTTAGTACCCACTGTGTGATGGGAAGCATCACCTAGGGAAAATGTTTGTATTTTTAAACCAAATTCCACCCTCAGATATGAGGATCCTTGACCAACACCTGTAAATTCTGTACACACACACATCATGTTTCTGCACAGGGAAAAGAAAATGCCCAACACCAGTACAATTTTTGAAGGATCACACATACACATGCATATGAATTTTTGCAGGACTGGGTCATCTTCGGGGAGCACTCGGGCCAAAGGTCCCTGCAGTTGTCTGCTAAACCTTCCCTATAAGGAGCAAAGCCTGTAGCAAGCCAATTACCACGAGCCGTGCCTGACCCGGGGGGTAGGCGTCACTCAAGCTGTCAGCTGTGAGACTGTATTGATCTAAATCAACTCGGACAAGCCCGCCCAAAGGGATGCCACGGCCGGCTCCGGCCCGGCCCGAAGGCGACCGCCCCGCCCGCAGCGACCAGCCGCCCTGAGGCCACCAGCGGGACCGGGACCCGGGCCGGGGTGGCGGCTGCTCCCGCCGCGGCTCGGTGCACCTGCCGACCCGCCGCCGGAGGGGCTTCACACCGCCTAGAAAGCCGAGCCCGGGCCGCAGGCGGGAGCCCTCAGATACGCATCAAGCCGCCGCGAGGGAGAACTTTCTGCGGGTCGCTCGCTCGACGCCTGCGGCCCCTTCCCGCCCGGCGGGACGCTGGGGGCACGGCGGGCTGAGGCGCTGCCGTCGCCAGCTGCCCCCGCCCTGCCACCACCTGCCCCGCAACCAGGGCAAAGCAGTGGCAGCGCCGCTCCCTCAAACCCGCGGCGGCCACAGCTTCCCCCTTCCTTCTGCTGTTCTGTTCTCTTTGCGAAATCCCCTCCGGGGCAACGCTGCTAGCGAGGAGCCCGCGGGCAGTTTCGAAAGCGGCAGAAAAGGAAGAAATTGCCGTGCTCCTTACCGCTCAGCAGTCCCCTCGCCGGCGCGCCCCTTGTTGCTTCCCCTCCCCGCCCCGCCACGTCGGCAGCAGCGGGGGGAGGAGGCAGGGCCGGCCGGGCAGCCGCGGGCCGGCCGGGTCGCAGGGAGGAGGGGGGAAGGGAAGCAAGGAGGGCCGGCTTTTCTTCCCTGGCTCTGTCCCTGTCGGAAGGGGCTGCTCCGCGCCGCTGCCCGGCCGCCCCCGGGCTCCAGGCTGGGGGCCGGGACAGCGGCGCTGACCTGACCGCCCTTGTCGGTCTTTAGGGCCCCCGGATTTCGGCGGCGGGCTCCGGTGGGACACGGCGGTGTCCGGCGGGGAGGCGGACCCCGCGGTGGGACCCCGCCGGCGGCGCCGTCCTCGCCGAGGAGACAGAGGTGGAAATCTGACACCCCTGGTGTGATAACGTTCGTACTGAGGCACCGAGCTGGCGTCAAATTTTTTTTTTTTTTGTAGAAAGTTTGATCCTTCCCCAAAGCGAGCTGCCGCTGACCACCTAGTGACTGTGGGGTTGCAGAATTGAGATTTAGCTTTTCAGACAGGAAATGCTGTTAAACCGAGGTGTGTACACACATTTCCAGTAAGTCGGTGTCAGCGCTGGGCACCCGCAACCGTGCGAGAAATACTTGGTTGAACGAGGGATTTGCAGGCTCTTGCCCAACAACCTGTGGTTCTTGGTTCTTGCCTAATTCCTCACACCCTTTCCTCTTTTTGCCGCTTCGTGTTGAGGCGAAGCACGCCGTTTTGCTGTGCTAACTCAGTTCCACCGTTCATTGTAATGTCTTTTCTGTCACTAACCTTCCTTTGCCCATGAAGGAAATGCTGTTGCCACAGGAAGCAAAATAATGAATATTGTGAATCACTGAGGAGAGCTGCTGTAGGAGGTCACAAAACAAAGCCCCAGTTCTCAGAACTGTGCTTCACCAGTACCGCTCATGCTACGTGACTTAGACGATAATCAAGCAAAAGTCTCTGGAGCTTCCCATTAAGGAAGGCGGTGACAGAACAAATGTTTTCTAACATTGCAAACAAGTGTTAGTTCTTTTACGGCTGATTTTTTCAGTATCATTTGTATCACTAAATAATAAGTTTGTTTTGAAGGCGTTTTGATGAGAATTCAGTATCAGGTCATGCTGGTAGTTCTCGCATCTTTTAGGTTAATTTATTAATGTTTAGTAGTATTCATTGAAAATGAAAGGATTTCCCTCTGCTTTTCAGTGGAGCTTGTGGTAGCGTAAGGGCAGTATCTGAGGAGGAATCATCATAGGTGAAGTTCAATAGCCAGAGATTTTTTTTTCCCCGTGATCAATGGTAATTTTGACTGTAAAGTGAATCTTACACTGTCAGTTTTGCGGAGTCTGTGCAAAGCCATGCGTGTTTTACAACTGCAAGACTGCAGGTTAATACTGCAGTATTAATCACTGTTGTAATATAAAGTTATTAGTTCAGGATGAAATTAACATTATTAAGTGTGTAAATATGTTTGTCTGTCTATTGGGATAGAAGGATGTCTTAATTTCCTAAGCTCCTAAATCAGTTTCTTCAATTTAGCACTTGCATTTTCTAATTTTCTCTTTCACTTTTCAAGAATTAATTTCGCTTATATTTTCTTACTATGGTAATATTGCAAATGGTTTTGGAATAAATGAGCAATAAAGAGTGAACACTTCTACTCATCTCACGTTTCACTGAAGTTTGTTATTACTCACAGTGTCATCATCTTCCTAATGGGTTTCAGAAAAGATACTTGCCTTTTAATAAATAGATAAATATAACTACAACTACATTTAACTACTTTTAAGAAAACACAGAAGCACACATAATATTTAAGGAATATATTAATGTTCTTCCAGTGATTGCACTGGTAAATCTCAGTGGTAAATATGAGGACTAATGGCATGCAATTAATGGTAATATGCTTATTTGGCTGTTTATCAGATGCTTTATCAGTCCTTACAGTATGTTGGCGGAACTGGAGAACTCAAATTATGCCAGTGGCCAGCTCATATTGTCACTTAATTGAAGAGATACTCTCAAATATGAGTCTCTGTGGCAATTATTTCATGTTAACCAAATGTACGTTTGGTTCTGTATTCATTACAGTAATAGATAGGTTATATTCAAGCAGTTAAATTGTTATATTCCAAACCAGGAATGAATGCTTGATAGAAGCAAGGTCTTACCTTAGGATTTGATCTCATCCTGAAGATGGACAGCAAGATCTTTCCAGCTAAGGTTAGACAATGATAAGGTTGGTATGCAACAACATTACAAGATGCCATTTGGAAACCAGATGTGAATACTTCATATTGACAAAAATGGAGAAAGAATCAGTCACACCATAAGGCTCATGTGTGTAACAGCAGAGAATATGAATTGTATTCTGTTGCTTACTACCTGTCCTGTCTTTCCCTTCCTTTTTTGGATGATACCTTTTCACTTGAAGCTGAGAAATGAAATATGATGTACAGGATAAGAGTTAAAGTGAAAAAGTAATTTTAAAGATAATTTCCTCTGCTTCCTGAATCACTGAAGTGTTAAATCATGAATGTGTTATGGTATGCTAACCCAGGAAGGTAGGTTGTGGTGTGGCAGTTCTGTATCTGGATCTCAGCTAAGATGGAATTTCTGAGCAACATCATACAGTAATAAAGAGAAACTGGTTTATGTCTTTGCCAGGACAATAACCTGAGTGTTTGGGCATTCAGTACTGAAGTCACTGCTCTGTTTTAGTTTAAAAAAAAGACCCGGCCCACTATTTAATCCTATCACAACACGGCTGAGGCAGGAGAGAGATATTATTTTTCCATTCCCATTAAATGGAAATTGAAGTAAGACAATCAGTACTTTTATAAACCAGCCTTGATAAGAACTTGACAACTAAATTGATGTAGCAAAATGGAAAAAAAAAAAAACAGAAGAATACATATAGACTTAGATCATTATTAAGTTCAGAGAGTAAGGTATTTGAATTTCAGCATAAAACTTGCTCAAAAGAAGTACTTACTTCCATAATAATTTGATGAAAACAGAAAGTTGGTAAACAGATTATTATTTTCCCTGTTTAATCTATTGCAAAGCAGGAAAGCACAGAGTTCAACAATAAATAAATAATGGGGAAATTACAGTAATGTTGTATGTGGAAAATACACCTGGAGGAAAGCAAATGCCATTTCATAAGCTGTCAGTAGATGGCACAAACATTTATATAAGAAGTTGGGGCGTTCCCAAGTGGTGTTACACAGTAGGATAAAGTTACAGGAAGTTTTCTCTTTTCCTTTTCCTGAGTACCTTTTCTACTTTTTCGGAGAGCAGGGTTTTCTGGTGAGAAACTTTTCATTTTATTGATTTTATGTGGTTGCTAGTTAGCTAAAACTGTTTTATATTCTGCATCTTATTTGAAAATGAGCCATGTTTTCCATAGAGGGTAATTAGCAAGTGTATGATGTACTTTCCAAGTGTATGGGTAAGAAATGAGAGTGAAATTTCTTATGTTCAAAAAATTTATCCAAAGAAAGAAGTGAGCCAAATAGCAGTCTCTTTGTATTAGCACTATGCCTATAGTTAAGGAAGTCACAGTGATTTAATGGAAATTGGTTTTCTACAGTTCAGGAATGGGTCTAACTTGATGATAGGTTTTGTCCATGTGAAGGATATTTTAACATTTGAGTTTTATATTATGCTGATAACGTGCGAAGCACACGCCTTAATACTAAACCATCAGAGCTCAATGCATTTTGTGCATTTCTTATATGAAAGTTTAGTCAGTTTATAACAAGTTTATATTGGAAAAACTTTTAAAACCCTGATTTTGATCTTTTCTCTGGCTCTTTAAGCAACAGGACAATTTCTTGCTATGATCTTCATTCGCTTACCCTACTGGATTGCTTCTCTGCTTATATCTTGATAATGATCTTTTTGTCAAGTTTGAAGACTTCAGGATACTTCTGAATTAAAAGGGATGTGACTATAAAGGATATATGTGTTAGCCCTCAGATCACAGATCATGTGTTATAACAGTTGCTAATTTTGTTGCTTCATAGGATGTTCTTAAAAGTTTGAAGGTACTCATAAATAATTTGACTGAATGCCAGGATACAGGAATGGGAAAGAAAATTAAGCACGTGTGGTAGAATCATATCCTTCTTTTACTTAGTCCCTGGATATTCCTGAAATTTTCTCCTATGAAGAAATAATGATTTGAAGGTAGGGGCTTTTTTTTCAGATTTCTCTTGAAGCTACATGTTTTGTTTGATTATATACACAGTAGTAGTGTTGCCCAAACAATTGGAAGAACAGGGTAGAGGATGCTGATTATCTTTTGTTCTCTGCACATGCCCAAATGCCTTTTGAGGGCTATGATGGTAAAATGGCATATAATTTTTCCAAATGAAAATCTGGAAAAAGGCTGGAAGAGTTTTGCCATATCACTCCACTATTGCTCTGCTATTTCTAGATGGTTTCCAAGCCTAGTTTCATGCGTTCTTTACAAAAGAAAAACTCAGTGGAGTGGGGTTTTTTGGGATTTCATATTATAGGTTATGTTAGATAGAGAAGAATGTATATGTTAGACCCACTAATGTAATTCTAAGAAAGCTTGTGGAATGGTTAATGGTACAGAGAATGCAGTCCTCAAGGTGGTAGCTTTAATCCAACATGTGACAGCTATTACTGTCTCATTGTAGACATGCTGGAAATCATTGTAGGGTCACTGGAAATATAAACTCACAATTTGGTTGTTTCAATATCAAGGGAAAGTTGAAAGCCAGTGCAGTAATGAATAAGTACTCTGGAAAGCTTCGGACAACAACAACGATTCAAAAATAATAGAAGGAAGAGAGGGAGAACATTCCAAGGAAACAAAAAGATCTCAGAAATCTCAAAACCAATTTTAAATCAAGATTTATACATACAAAAATGTTAACTAAGTTCTTACCAGTTCCTCTTTCAGAAAGACAGTCTAATGGATTTATGGCAATATGTACAAGGAGATTTAAGCTGGTGTTCACAATGGCTGAGTTACACAAAGAGAGGCTGGCTACCCTAAATTTCTACATTCAGAAAGGAAAAGTGTCCTCCTTTAGGGAAGACCAAAACAAAGCCATGGTTATGATTTTTCTCTAATTGTGTTTAAATAAACTTCTTTTTCACAATAGAGACCTTTGAGGTCAGTGTCCCTAGATCAGAGCTAGATTTTGTGTGCAGAGGTTCTAAAACTGGTATTTTTGTGTGTAGCATGCAGATATTTTCAGTGTGTGTTTGGTATCCTCTGTGTACACCTAACAGATCAGACATGGGGGCACTCTTCTTTCAGAGTCTAAATTCAGGAGGTGCTCAAGCCCAGACAAGAAGTGAACTCTTCTATAGACTTTTCCATAGCATAAATATAGAACATCCTACCCCTGGCCTAGTTAAACTATGCACTAATGACCAGTCTCAGCTACCTAAAGACATTAAGATTTTGATTCACTCTCTTGAACCTCCATCCTATGTTTCAGTGCAGGTTTTATAGTCACAAATCCATTTAAAAAAAAGTCTCTGAGTCTAGTTTGTATCTTTCAAGAGAGAATCTGAGGAGAATATGTCTATACTGACCTCAAATGCTGTAATTTCTGTATTCTACAGTTGTGGGAAGCCTTCATATTGCATTGAATCACAACGATGATTCTGTAAGGAAGCAGCACATTTTAGTCAGTCATGAATCAGGCATGATTTCTAAGAAATGGACTCATTAAATATTAAATAGAGCATATTTGCCAAAGAGAAATTTCAGTGCTGTTGTCTTAATAGAGAATGCCTCTTATGAATGATAATAGGTGCCTTCATCACTTTTTGAGTCAAAGGGAGAAATTAGAATCTTAAAAAAACAGTCTCTATGACAGCTCCTGCACAGCCACTCAATGATGCAAACTGGAGTTTGTTTTTGTTTGTTTTGCTACAGGATTAGAACAAAGATGGACAGATAAGAACAATATTGAGCATTTCCAAGGACCCAGAAACCAGTATGACAGAAAATACGAGATCTCTCAGAAAATTTTTTATTTACAAGTGTCTGTTTGCATTAACTATTTGGAACCATGTCAGCCTCTCTTTGAAAAATGAGTTCTTTACATCTGTTTCTAATGATTTTCAAGAAGATGGTTCAGACAACAAAATCGAGAGCCTGCCACTGCTGTATACAAATAATCATCAGTCCAAAGCTAATTTTGGCTGGGTCGTGATACAAAATACTACGGAAAGCCTGTCATTGTCAGAAATCACAGATGACAATGTAGAAAAATTACTGGCCTTATTATCTAATTTCAGACAAGGCTCCAGGTTACAAAATCTGACACTGACAAATGTGTCAGTGAACTGGAATTCTCTTATGAAAATTTTTCAGACTGTATGGCACTCATCTGTTGAATACTTTGATCTTAACAATGTAAAACAAATGTCAGACATTGTACACTATGACTTTAACTATTCAAATACCTCTCTGAAAGCCTTGACAATGAAGAAAATTGTGATCACAGATATGTTCTTCACACAGAACGACCTATATGAAATATTTGCAAACATGACTGTTCCTGCTTTGACAATAACTGAATCGGAGATGATACATATGCTGTGTCCTTGGTATGACAGTCCCTTTAGATACATAAATTTTTTAAAGAATGATTTAACAGATCTCCTTTTTCAAAACTGTAAAAAATTAATTAAACTGGAGACATTAATCTTACATAAGAATAAATTTGAGAGCCTTCCCAAGGTAAGCCTCATGACCAGGCATATGAAATCACTGAAGTATTTGGACATGAGCAACAACTTGCTGAGTAATGATGCAACTGGTGTGCAATGTCAATGGGCCGAGTCTCTGACAGAGTTGGACCTGTCCTCAAATCAGTTGTCAGAAGCCGTGTTTGAGTGCTTGCCAGTCAACATCCGAAAACTCCACCTACAAAACAATCAGATCACCAGTGTCCCCAAGGGGATGGCTGAGCTGAAATCCTTGGAAGAGCTGAACCTGTCACTGAACAGGCTGGCTGACCTGCCGGGCTGCAGTGGCTTTACGTTGCTGGAATTCCTGAACATAGAGATGAATTTGATTCTCAGCCCATCTGCCGACTTCTTCCAGAGCTGCCCAAGGGTCAGGGAGCTCCAAGCTGGGCACAACCCCTTTGAGTGTTCCTGTGAACTGCAAGCCTTTATCCGCCAGGAGAGGCAGTCTGGGGGGAAGCTGTTTGGCTGGCCGGCGGCGTACGTGTGTGAGTACCCGGAAGACTTGCGAGGAACACAGCTGAAGGACTTTCACCTGACTGAACTGGCTTGCAACACGGTGCTCTTGCTTGTGACGACTCTGCTGCTGATGCTGGTGCTGGTGGGTGTCGTGGCCTTTCTGTACATCTACCTGGATGTGCCGTGGTATGTGCGGATGACGTGGCAGTGGACGCAGACGAAGCGGAGAGCCTGGCACAACCACCCTGAAGAGCAGGAGACCATTCTGCAGTTCCACGCATTCATTTCCTACAGCGAGCGTGATTCATTGTGGGTGAAGAACGAGCTGATCCCGAACCTGGAGAAGGGGGATGGCTGTGTACAGCTGTGCCAGCATGAGAGAAACTTTATCCCCGGCAAGAGCATTGTGGAGAACATCATAAACTGCATTGAGAAGAGCTACAAGTCGATCTTTGTGTTGTCTCCCAACTTTGTGCAGAGCGAGTGGTGTCACTATGAGCTGTACTTTGCCCATCACAAGTTGTTCAGTGAGAATTCCAACAGCTTAATCCTCATTTTACTGGAGCCGATTGCTCCGTACGTTATCCCTGCCAGGTATCACAAGCTGAAGGCTCTCATGGCAAAGCGAACGTACCTGGAGTGGCCGAAGGAGAGGAGCAAGCATCCCCTTTTCTGGGCTAACCTAAGGGCAGCTATTAGCATTAACTTGCCAACGGCTGATGGAACACGGTGTGGGGAAACAGTTTAAGAATCCTTCTGTTGGGTTTTATTCTGTTTTTTCTTGGTGAAGCAATAAATACTTTATGATTTCCAGTGGTTGTCAGGGTATTTAACTTTTTGTTACAGAACTTTATTTCTGCATATTTGTCTATGCTGCCTTCTACCTGTAAGCAAAATTCAACTCACCTTATTGGAATTCTCTTGAGATCGATGCTGAGATAGCAAATTACAAATTACTTTGCATGTCAATTTTGAAATACAGGTTGAAATACTGTGGTGAATTTTTCTCAGCAGAATAAATTCTGAAGTGGTTGATATAGGCCTGTGGAAGAGTGCTTGAGTTGCTGGAGAGTTCACAGAGCTGCATTAATCACAAAGCTTAGGCATCTGGGTCACAGGACCTCTTTTGCTAAAATTAGCTGGCAAGAAACAAAATTATGCATCCTGAGAAGTTGTCTAGAAATCCAGAACTTGAGATGGCTGCTGGGTAGTGTTTTCTCAGATTCAGTGGAGCTCAAGATTAAGGGACCCAGATACAGGAGTCTGTGAACATCCAGCAGTGGTGGACACAAATGGCCTTGCCACAAAAGAGGACTGAGTGGGGAATTAAGGTTTGGTTTTAGAAAAGAAAAGGGAAAGTTGAGATACTTCACCTTTTGGGGCCCATAGTTTGGCATTGCTGCAAGGACAAAGCCAGGAATTGACAATCAGAGCTCTAATTCCCATCTTCTGATAGAGTCCTGGTAATATTTTGATACCATAAAAGTAGGCATGAGTAGAAAAAAACTTCCAGAGACTAAGTTTTACGTTTCTGAAAGTAGCATTCCTTTATTGGCGTCAGGAGAGCGGGGGATTGCTCCTCCAAAAAAAAAACCGCTCTCCCCGAGTACCATTCTCAGCCCCAATTTAAACCCTCAGATCCCTCCCATTCCCCAGTTAATTAACATGAAAGGTGGTAACTTTTGGAACTCATTAAAATATTAAAATGTCCTTTGCTTACGTAGTGGTGGTCATCAATTCATCCTCCATCTCGTTATTCTTCGTCCTTGTACCTGGCACTTGTTTGTGAAAGATGTTCCACTTCTCGTAGGGCTGACGTAAATAGGGCTGAGCTTGTTATGTCGGGTTCTTCCAAGACGACCTCATCCCCCTTATCCTGGAATGTCTTAACAATTAACGGTTCTCAAAATTTACAGTTTGAAGCAATTACTTTCCCAACTAGGTCAAAGCAACAGTTTCCCTTATCTACTGCCCAATGCCAGCTGCAGCTGTGAGCCTGAGAAAGTGAACAAACTGCAAATCAGGCCTCACTTATACTTAAGAGTTTAAATCTAACTTATATTGAGAATTAAAAGAAAAGTTATAGCCTAACTATATTTATTTAAAAGGTCAGGTGAGGTATCAGTTTTGACCCTAAGAGGTACCCTGACCAAAGGGACTGAGAGGGTATCTGCAGTAATAGAACTGCCTTCATTATTGGCTATATCTTGGGAAACTCTTGACTTCTCTACATCATACTTTCTTTTTGTCTGTCTACTTTTTTTTCTTCTCACCCATGTATCTTACTTTATGCTTATTATTAAAAGAATCTGTCCTTTTCTGCTGAAATAGTAGGTTTTGCCACACAGCTACGAGTTCTGATCAGAAAGTCAGTAACCAATCAGAGGCTGAAAAAATTTGCCAGGTCTTGGGACAGCAGGTAAGACACTATTCATGGAGTCAGAAAGACACGCTACATTTACAATATTTGCTTTCCTTTATAGAAATACAGCAGGCCCCTCTACCTGCACTTGTGCTGTTTTGGCTTTAAGAAAACACGGCTGGGCTCTGACAAACATTCACAATTGCTGAAGATGATCACAGCAAACTTTCTCTTTGCCTCAGAAAGGGAGGTCTTTGTCATCTGTAATACTAGGCTTGCATGACCAGCAAGCAGGAGCTTTTCCTTTCAAAAACGTTTCAGCATGAAGATGAGAGAGAAGTGATGTTAAATACTCATTGAAGTATTGCATTTTATCTCATTCTTATCCTCCATTATTTTTAATAAAAGCTCTTAATTTTGGTTTGTTTTTTTTGCCTGAGGTCTAAGCAGACTGAGGTCTCTTGACTTGAAATCTTGAACTGTGAGCAACTGTTGTGATTTGTAGGGAAAGGTCAAATTTAACACCTTTAGCTTTCTCATCCCCCTTAGTCTCAAAACTAGTATAATACACCTATTCCCAAATAGGCATTTCATTCAGGACTATGGAAACAAATATTTTCTGTGCTTCCTCCTTCCCCTTCAACTAATGCTTCAGTGTATGACTCATTTAACCCTTAGAAAACTGAAGATGTACAGACTTAGCTTGGTTTCATAGGATCATAGAATACCAGTTTGGAAGGGTCCTCAAGGATCCTCTGGTCCAACCTTTCTTGGGAAAAGCATAATCTGGATAAGATGGCCCAGCACCCAGTCCAGCCAAATCTTAAAAGGGTCTAATGTTAGGGACTCCACCACTTCCCTGTGAGATTATTCCAGTGGCTGATTGTCTTTGTTGTGAAAAATTTTCCTCTTGTGCCTAATCAGAATCTCCCCAGTAGTAACTTGTACCCATTACCCCTCATCCATCTTCTTTGAAGCCACCCTTCAAATACTAGAACGTGGTGGTAAGGCCTCCCCTACACCTTCTTTTCTCAAGGCTGAATAAATCCAATTCTCTCAGCCTTTCCTCATATGGCAGGCTTCCCGGTCCTTTGTGGCCCTTATCTGGATCCTCTCCAGCCTGTCCGTGTCTTTTTGGTATAGCAGAGACCGAAACTGAACGCAGTATTCCAGGTGTGGCCTGACAAGTGCTGAGTAGAGTGGGAGTTTGCCTATTCCTTTCACATGACCAGAAACAGCTGGATTGTTACATGGTGGCTCCCTTGAAAATTTTCTTCAAAAGTCTCAGAATTTTAGGTCAGTAGGCCTTGAAACTTTGGTAATACAGTTAACATCCCCTGTTGTTTGTGAAGCTTTAAGAGCTCATATGGCTTCTGTTGGCCAGAAGACAGAGAAATCCTTTGAAAGTCAGTGAGTGCACCAGGAATCCTTCCTGTTACTCAGGTGGGAATGCGTAGCTGCTGCCAGAAGTTAATTATTTCTTTCAGGAGTGAAAGGTTTTCGCAGGGGTTTATTTGCCACTTTGGAGATTGGGAACTACATGACCTCTGGCAATGTAGCTGATGTGACCATAAGCAGAAATATATGATTACAGGTTTCTGATATATGTCCAAAATCCTTGAGTGAATAATGCTGAAAAGGAGGCTTGTAATGAGCATGGGAAGCAATTAAAAGTTGTACTTTGGAAGCAAAGGGCCACTTACTCTTACGTTTTTGTCCATGCTATGTGCCAGATAATTGACAAACCAGCTACACATGCAATGAATTACTATGTCTAGTTTCTCTGATTCCACAGCAGAGAATAAGTTTCTCAAGTTATACATACCAGAATATTTCAAACAATTATTTTGGCCTCTGCCATACACCGAACACTTTCTATCAAATCAGTTTTAGTCCATGAAGAAATTTTTCCCATACGTGGGGCCATGTGTAGTTTCACAGCCTATGTCAGCTGCTTTATCTGCACATTTTGGGAAGTAGCTACCATTTTCTGTGCACTCTGATGATGTGAGTCTGCAACTCAGAGCTAATGCACTCCAGTTACCAGGATAAGGGAGTGTGTAAATTTCTGTTGTCTTATACCATATCAGCAGGTTCCTGGCATTTGACTAGTCATCTCAGTGACTAGCAGGAATGCTATTTTTACCTACATAGTCATATCAACATACAACACTGATAACATGGGGGTAAAACACCCTCCAAAACCTAGAAAATGTGCAGAATTAAGTGAAAGTGTAAATGTTTTTATGTATATTTAAGTAGTGTGTAGTATAAAGGAAACTGAACTGCAACAGGCTGGGGGTCCTAGTGCAACGTGGGTTGCCCTGCTGAGAGCTCAGCTCTTTATTAGCTTTAGAAATGTTACAAAGCATCATCACCGAAGTTCAACTGCAGAGGGTTAGAGCAGAGGAAGGTGCTCAAAAGGAAAAAAATGGGACTTCATGGGAGGTGAGGCACTCTGCTGATGGGAAGGTTCAAAACCTCTGTGAAACCCATATTTTTACTCAGGGCTTCAGTTTAGCTTGTTTTTCTTTCAGAAACATTTACTGAGATTGACTGTAGTGCTCATTTGTAGTCATTCTTTGGTCAAGTTTGGTTTGTGTGGTGAGAGACCACATCTGGAGAACTGTGTCCAGTACTGGGCTCCCGAGTTCAAGAGATACAGGGAGCTGCTGGAGAGAGTCCAACAAAGGGCTAGAAAGATGATGAGAGGACTGGAGCATCTCTCTTATGAGGAAAGGCTGAGAGACCTGAGTCTGTTTAGCCTGTGAAAGAGAAGACTGAGAGATCTTATTGATGGTTATAAATATCTAAAAGGCAGGTGTCAAGAGGATGGGGCTAGTCTCTTTTCAGTGGTGACCAGGGATGGGACAAGGGACAACAGGCACAAACTAGAACATGGGGAGTTCCACCTAAACATAAGGAGAAACTTCTTTACTTTGAGAGTGATGGAGCACTGGAACAGTCTGCTAAGAGAGGTTATGGAGTATCCTTCTCTGGAGGCTTTCAAAACCTGCCTGGATTCATTCCTGTGCAATTTGATCTAGGCAAACCTGCTTTAGCAGGAGAGTTGGACTAGATGATCTCTAGAGGTCCCTTCCAACCCCTACCGTTCTGTGATTCTGTGATTCTGTAATGGGGTTTTGGTAGTGGGGGAGGGGCTTCAGGGGTGGCTCCTGTGAGAAGCAGCTAGAATATCCCTCAGCTCTGAGTTGAACCCACCAGTGGCCAAGGCCAAGCCAATCTGTGATGGTAGAAATGCCCCTGTGATAACATATTTGAGAGGGAAAAACCTGCAGTGGGAAGTGAGAGAGATAACTCTATGGGCCCCAAGGTCAGCGAGGAAGGAGGGAGGAGGTGCACCAGATCAGAGATTCCCCTGCAGCCCATGGTGAGGTGGCAGGCTGAGCCGCTGCAGCCCATGGAGGTTAACAGTGGAGCAGATGCCCACCTGCAGCCTGTGGACAACCCTACACTGGAGGAGGTGGGTGCACCCGAAGAAGGCTGTAACTCTGAGGGAAGCCCATGCTGGAGCAGTCTGTTACTGAAAGGACTACATGCCATGGAAGGGACCCACACCGGAGCAGCTCATGAAGAACTGCAGCCCATGGGAAGGACTCATGTT
The DNA here is from genome assembly GCA_013401335.1 of Brachypteracias leptosomus. Lineage (NCBI taxonomy): Eukaryota > Metazoa > Chordata > Aves > Coraciiformes > Brachypteraciidae > Brachypteracias > Brachypteracias leptosomus. Next base: position 79,531 of record VYZX01013330.1, read on the forward strand.
GGAGGAGTTTGTGAAAGACTGACTCCAGTGGGAGGGACCCCATGCTAGAGCAGGGAAAGAGTGTGTAGGAAGGAGCAGCAGAGACAATGTGTGACAAACTGACTGCAACCCCTGTTCCTCATCCCCCTGCACCACTGGAGGGGAGCAGGTAGAGAAATCAGGAGTGAAGTTGAGCCCAGGAAGCAGGGAAGGGTGGGGAGAAGATATTTTTAAGATCTGATTTTATTTCTCATTATCCTACTCTAATTTGGTTGGTAACATAGTAAATTGTTGGGTTTTTTTCCCAAGTTGAATTTGTTCTTTGCATGTGACCATAATTGGTGAGTGATCCCTCCCTGACCTTGTCTTGAACCACAACCTTTTGTATTTTCTCCTCTCCATCCCACTGAGGGGGGAAGTGAGCGAGTGGTCACATGTGCTTTGTTGCCGGCTGGGCCTAAAGCATGACAAAGAGGAAGCAGTATTGATAAACTGATAAATGAGAAAGTTCTGTATTCTGCAAGGTGGCTCTGTGCTTGATTTCCACAGCGTTGATCCTTGTGTCTATTTATGCCCATGCATAAATGGGCACTGTGGTGGCATTTAGCCCTTATTTCACCTACTTGACACACAGGGTTAAGTTGTGTCAATGAGAGTTGCAGTCAATATGACCAAACACTAGTTTTGCAGCCTTTAATAATTGTATTAACTTTTCATGAGTCCATCTGCTCTGGCTGTGTTTTAACTCGGTGTTCCATACATGTAAGTTTCCTTCTGCGGTTCCAATTGGAGAGATTCTTCACACCTTTGGGCATGGTGCTTGTCCTGAATAGCTTCTGGTATGTGGCTGTGGTTCCTCTCTGGGTAAGTAATCACAAGATATCAACAGAAGTGTGAAAAGGCTGTTTGTAAAGATAGGTGCTCATTGATAGAATCAGCTGCAAAAAAACCCACCAGCAGTATAAACTCGAGAAATAGAACACGGTATCTGCATGAGTGCACGCATGCTGACTGGGGAAAGGATGGTATTTAGCTGGTACATTCCAGCGTGCATGAACAGAAATACACTGCTTGTTAGTTTTCACCTACCATGCAAAATGATTTAATCAGTAAACTGAAACCTGCCCCAAAGCTTTACTGAATTGGTTAGTAAAAATAACATTATGCAATATTCCTAATGATTTAACAGAGGTGTTCAGGAGTATCAATTTTAACTAGATGAAAATTTTTCTTTATAGCAAACTGTTTATTTGAATGTATTTTAAAGTCTCGTTAAGAAGGATGGTAAGGAAATTAAACATAACAACTAAAGGTGTAGACTCTTTTGCTTTTTACAGCTGTATGTGCACTGGAGTCAGTTCTGATGAAAGCTGATGGTCTGTTTGATTTTGTCCATGCAGCAAAGTTATNCTTTTCGGTGGTGACCAGGGATGGGACAAGGGACAACAGGCACAAACTAGAACATGGGGAGTTCCACCTAAACATAAGGAGAAACTTCTTTACTTTGAGAGTGATGGAGCACTGGAACAGTCTGCTCAGAGAGGTTATGGAGTATCCTTCTCTGGAGGCTTTCAAAACCTGCCTGGATTCATTCCTGTGCAATTTGATCTAGGCAAACCTGCTTTAGCAGGAGAGTTGGACTAGATGATCTCTAGAGGTCCCTTCCAACCCCTACCGTTCTGTGATTCTGTGATTCTGTAATGGGGTTTTGGTAGTGGGGGAGGGGCTTCAGGGGTGGCTCCTGTGAGAAGCAGCTAGAANGTGGCGCCTGTGAGAAGCAGCTAGAATATCCCTCAGCTCTGAGTTGACCCCACCAGTGGCCAAGGCCAAGCCAATCTGTGATGGTAGAAATGCCCCTGTGATAACATATTTGAGAGGGAAAAACCTGCAGTGGGAAGTGAGAGAGATAACTCTATGGGCCCCAAGGTCAGCGAGGAAGGAGGGAGGAGGTGCACCAGATCAGAGATTCCCCTGCAGCCCATGGTGAGGTGGCAGGCTGAGCCGCTGCAGCCCATGGAGGTTAACAGTGGAGCAGATGCCCACCTGCAGCCTGTGGACAACCCTACACTGGAGGAGGTGGGTGCACCCGAAGAAGGCTGTAACTCTGAGGGAAGCCCATGCTGGAGCAGTCTGTTACTGAAAGGACTACATGCCATGGAAGGGACCCACACCGGAGCAGCTCATGAAGAACTGCAGCCCATGGGAAGGACTCATGTTGGAGGAGTTTGTGAAAGACTGACTCCAGTGGGAGGGACCCCATGCTAGAGCAGGGAAAGAGTGTGTAGGAAGGAGCAGCAGAGACAATGTGTGACAAACTGACTGCAACCCCTGTTCCTCATCCCCCTGCACCACTGGAGGGGAGCAGGTAGAGAAATCAGGAGTGAAGTTGAGCCCAGGAAGCAGGGAAGGGTGGGGAGAAGATATTTTTAAGATCTGATTTTATTTCTCATTATCCTACTCTAATTTGGTTGGTAACATAGTAAATTGTTGGGTTTTTTTCCCAAGTTGAATTTGTTCTTTGCATGTGACCATAATTGGTGAGTGATCCCTCCCTGACCTTGTCTTGAACCACAACCTTTTGTATTTTCTCCTCTCCATCCCACTGAGGGGGGAAGTGAGCGAGTGGTCACATGTGCTTTGTTGCCGGCTGGGCCTAAAGCATGACAAAGAGGAAGCAGTATTGATAAACTGATAAATGAGAAAGTTCTGTATTCTGCAAGGTGGCTCTGTGCTTGATTTCCACAGCGTTGATCCTTGTGTCTATTTATGCCCATGCATAAATGGGCACTGTGGTGGCATTTAGCCCTTATTTCACCTACTTGACACACAGGGTTAAGTTGTGTCAATGAGAGTTGCAGTCAATATGACCAAACACTAGTTTTGCAGCCTTTAATAATTGTATTAACTTTTCATGAGTCCATCTGCTCTGGCTGTGTTTTAACTCGGTGTTCCATACATGTAAGTTTCCTTCTGCGGTTCCAATTGGAGAGATTCTTCACACCTTTGGGCATGGTGCTTGTCCTGAATAGCTTCTGGTATGTGGCTGTGGTTCCTCTCTGGGTAAGTAATCACAAGATATCAACAGAAGTGTGAAAAGGCTGTTTGTAAAGATAGGTGCTCATTGATAGAATCAGCTGCAAAAAAACCCACCAGCAGTATAAACTCGAGAAATAGAACACGGTATCTGCATGAGTGCACGCATGCTGACTGGGGAAAGGATGGTATTTAGCTGGTACATTCCAGCGTGCATGAACAGAAATACACTGCTTGTTAGTTTTCACCTACCATGCAAAATGATTTAATCAGTAAACTGAAACCTGCCCCAAAGCTTTACTGAATTGGTTAGTAAAAATAACATTATGCAATATTCCTAATGATTTAACAGAGGTGTTCAGGAGTATCAATTTTAACTAGATGAAAATTTTTCTTTATAGCAAACTGTTTATTTGAATGTATTTTAAAGTCTCGTTAAGAAGGATGGTAAGGAAATTAAACATAACAACTAAAGGTGTAGACTCTTTTGCTTTTTACAGCTGTATGTGCACTGGAGTCAGTTCTGATGAAAGCTGATGGTCTGTTTGATTTTGTCCATGCAGCAAAGTTATTTTCATTGATTATATTAGAAATAAAACTGCTACTGGTTTGCATGATTGTGATATTGTTTTGTCAACAAGTGCCTTAGTCTATTCATTTTCGTGGATTAATTCCCAGCAATGGGAACTTCTTTAACTTGAAGACAGGGCAGTATCAGCTGACTAGCAGACTCTTGATGCTCATTGAAAAACATTCATGTTCCCTTGTGGTGGGTTTACCCTGGCTGGGTGCCCGGTGCCCACCCCTAGTCCCTCTATCACTCCCCCCCCCCACAACCCAAACCTTCATCAGCAAGGCAANGTCTTCTCTCGGGTCACAGATGTCTCAGAGTTTTCTGTAATGTATTACTCAGATTCACTGCACAAGGGAAAGCAGAATGGTTTCAGTTCAGTTTCAGTTCAGACTTAGTCATCAATCTCAAAATAAAACCCAGAAATTTTCTTTCAGCAAAGCAAAGGGTGACAAAATTAAAAAGATAATTGCAAAAGAAGAGTTTAAAGGAATCTAATGCAAGCTGGAAATATAAATGGCTCTGCTATTGAGAATAATTTTTCATGCTTCTCAAGATGAGCTGAATCCCTTCTTGCTTTCAACTCTCCTCCAAGTTGCTGATGGAGTAAGCTCTAGACTGAGTTTAAATAGGCTCAGGTGCCCCATCTCCCCCTAGTTTTTTCATATCTGAAGAATTCATTACATACTTCATGAATTTAATCTGAAAATTCATTAAGATTAAATAAATCTTAATTTATTTATTCATCTCTGCTTCTTTCTTCCTTGCTAATTAGTCTTACTGAAGCATGTTGTATTAGTTTAGAGGCTTATGGGAGTGAGGTGTTGGCTTAGGTTGTTTACATCTGCCTTTGCAATGCACTCACTCTCTACTCGGTTGATTTGCTTGCTAGACTCTTGCCCCTGTTCAAAATAATTGAATGGTTGCTTTATTGGATTCCTCCATCCCCAGATTTTCCTATACTGCTGCATTCTTCACAGCTTCTTTACAGCTTTCCTATCATAGCCAATATTCTCTATAGTTTATTTTTTGTAATTTTCTGAAGGAAGCTACAGTGTGGGATATCCCTGATAACAACCCGAGGTATCTCCAGTGTAAAGATGACTGATCTGTAAAGGTTTTGAACTGTGCCAATTGCCCCTGTTACTAGCTTTTGAGAGCTAAGCTTTTGCCATCTGTCAATGTGCTACATTAATTAGTCTGCTGAGGAAAGTCACTCAGTGGGGTAGAGCTCTGCAAGAAATTTTGATGTGCAGAGAAATTGGCAGTGAGGTTCTGCTTCCTCTTTTCTGTATATGCAAAAGAGGAGATGCAGTTCATGAATTTTGAGAACATCTGTATAAATATCAGAAGCAGACTTGAAATTAGAAATGCAGAATTATTTGAATGATCTTGCCTTGGTGAATATTGCGTACTGCAGATAGGTTTATTTCCTCCTAAATCATACAGTTATGTAAATATTGCAGAAGTAAATGTATTTCAAGTCTAGACTGTTAAAAGTTTCCTTATATTGTGTTCATTAATTCTTAGAATAATGTAGCCTATGTAAAAAAACTCCATTCTTTCTACTTCCTGAGGTATTAATTACTAAGGAATTAGCATCTCGTGTGAGATTCCCCAGCCTGAAGATTACCTAAGTTTGAAATTCTGTTTCAAGGATGTTAACCAAGTATGCAGAGGACTTCTGCTGGTTCTTCACTCAAAGATGAATTCCACTCACAAAAGGTAGGTTATATTTTCTCTATTATTTAATTTTTTTTTTCTTTTTGTTATATGTATTTTAGACTCCATCAAATCTCAGGTGCTAGTGTTTCTTCATTGTTGGAAGATATTCTTGCATTTTGAAATTTCAGTGAAAATGTCAATCTCTATGTTGAATTTCAACAAAGAAGAAAGGGAAAAAATGTTTGGTATGGTAATTTTCATTCTCAACCAACTCTAATTTAATACCATCATAAAACAGTGTTGGAGGGTTAACTGCTGATCCTTAATATTGCTTTGCTAGACATATCTGCTTTATTCTTTGACTGTGGTACTCTCCAGTGCCATATAGTGTGGATTGTCCCTTGTTGCAGTGTATAGCAGAGCGTGCACAGTAAATTAAAACTCATCTGGCAATGCAGCATAGACAGATAATATATCTCTGTTTTTTTCTCCCTTCAGAATATTTCTTGCTTTGTTCCTGATGTCCTTTTTGCCCAGGGGGAAGTTCCTCCAAATACTTTCAGTCCAAAGTTTATTTGATTCAAGAGTCAGCTGTCCTTCGAAGGAAGCTGGGTCAGATTTTTTTGTCTTGTTTCTTCTTGTGAGTGATACTATACTTAGACTAACAGTCCCAGCTTCATTTCTGTTCTGTGCTCAGGTATCCTAGCACAACTTTCTGGAGACAGAATTTGACCTCTCAATAGGATTCTGTTGAGGTAGAAATTTATACTTTACTCTTGTATTACTTTTGGTGATGTAAATAACACATATTTTTGCTTTACTTAATTAAAAGAAAACTTGATTAAGCTTGGTAGGAGACTTGGAGGGGACGGGATGAATTATCAGTCAATCATATTATTAGGGACTTACACATTATAACCTAGAAATTAAAAAAATAAGCTTTTGGGGTTTATCTAACAAAAGATTAAACAGGGGCAGAATTTTAAAACTGTGTTTTTTACAGACAAAGCGCGGGAAAAAAAAAAATTGGATAAGTTTGTCTTCTGGAACAGTTTATGAATTGTGCGTACTTCAGGTTTTCTGTGTGTTGTGTTAAATACTTGACTGCAAGAGAGTAATGCCCAGGTTGTGGTTTTTCATTGTAAGACCGATGTCTCTCCAAATCTATGTAGGCTATTGATAGACATGACCAAATATTAGTTCTGCTGGACTGTTTTCCATATCCACAAAGTCTTTCCTTCCTTGGGATTTTTGATCCTTAGAACTAGACTCATTGTCCCTCATCATTTCTAGAGAGGTTCTTTGTCGAGATGCAACCGTGGGGTAATTTGGAGAATATAGTAAATTTCCTAGGACACCTAGGAAATCCTGCAGCCTTTGGAAGTGTCTTGTATTTACTTTCTGATTTTGGATACATATGCTTTATACATAGTGTCCAATTATGCTGTGGTTTTTCCTGTTAGTACACTTTTGGCCAGACTGCCATTACAATATTCATGACAGAATATAATTTGTCTCCAAGATTCTTGACTTACTGGAAAAATGAAGCCCTATATCTTTGTGCTGTAGCAAAGACAAAGTCAATCAACTTCTCTGATTGGCTGATCCTGAGGGGTTGCATGGCCATGTCCTGGGTCTTTGGGGTTTGAAGATGAGTATAAATGTGTATGAGGCTTCTTGTGCTTTTATTCCTAAATGCACTGGTCTGTTTGTACCAGTTTTGTATTTTTGAAGACTGTTGAGAAATTTGTATTTCTTAACATCTCTGCATTTTTTTAACATACCACAGATTATATTCCTCCCATTATAAAGGAATTAATTTCTACTTAACTGAGAAAATCAGTATTTGGAATTGAAGAATGGGAGTGAGGAGGATTGATAAGAACTTGTATTGAATTTTATTTTAGCAATAAAAAGCAAATTCAAGAGTTTCAGCAAATTCCATGTATTTTCTTTTCATAGGGTTGGACTCATCACTGAGACATATTGAACATAGAATGAAGATACACTTCTGTGTTTCTGTGAAAAAGCAAGATGAACCTGGAAAGCATAATGAGACCTCTTACAAATATCTATGTCTTTGCTTGTGTCTTTACATTCATGCTATGGAATAATATCCAGCCAACTATGGAAAATGAATTTATTGCAAATTATTCAATCAGTTTGCTAACTAATGTTCCAAAAAACATTCCAGTCCATACTCATGTATTAGATTTATCACATAATAGGATCTCTGGACTTAGTATCTCAGAATTTATTTATCTTTCTGACCTTCAAGTATTAAATCTTTCTCATAATCTAATTACAGAGCTTGACTTTACTGTCTTCATTTTTAATGAAGATTTAGAATACTTAGATTTATCTCATAATAACATTTTGAAAGTTTACTGTCAGACTCTTGCATATCTTAAACATTTAGATCTTTCTTTCAATAAGTTTACTGCCCTGCCCATCTGTTGGGAATTTGGGAACATGTTTCATTTGGAGTACATAGGATTAAGTGCCACAATGGTACGAAGGTCAGACTTCAGGTATATCACACATTTGCAGCTGAACACTGTCTTCCTAACTTTAGAAGACTTTTCTCTGTATGAGTCTGAGAGTCTGACAGCCTTGAATACAAAGAGCCTCCACATTGTTTTTGCAGCAACCCAAAACTTCAGTTTTTCCCTCTTGTACGATGGAATGAAAACTTCAGAAAACTTAAAAATAGATAACTTAATATATAACTTGAGCTACAAAGATTTCCCCCCTCCTACTTTGACACTTCTGGAGAATATCAAAGCAACAGCCCTGATGCTTGACACTGTGGATTTGCAATGGGCTATCATTTTGCAAATTTTTATGCTTATTTGGTATTCACCTGTGGAGCATTTGACTGTGAGAAATTTGACTTTTCGGGGACCACTGGAATATATGACTGAATATGAATTTCTGTCCTTATTAAGCTCTCTGACACAATTAATTTCTTTGAGTGGCTCAATGAAAATGCTAACTCTGGAGCATGTTCGCAATAAGCTTTATTATTTCAATCAGGAGATTGTATATAGGCAGTTTTCAGAGATGAATATCGCCAGTTTGACAATATATGATGCATATATGCCACACATGCTTTGCCCCAATAGAACAAGCTCGTTTCAATATTTAAATTTTTCTCACAATGCCCTGACAGATGAATTGTTCCAGAATTGTGGCACTCTGACACATCTGAAATTACTTGTATTGCAGAGGAATAAATTTGAGAGCCTTCCCA
>VYZX01013331.1:2866-27323 GCA_013401335.1 Brachypteracias leptosomus
TTGTGTATTATTGTCAAGAAAAGAATGACTCGAACAGAGAGACGAGACAGCTTGATTTAACTCCTCAGTCATGTTAACTTCTTAGTGTATTGCATTCATTAGTCTTGGATGTTATCTCTAAAAATAGCAACTTGGAAGTGCCTATGGATTAGATTTTATGACATGAAAATGTCATTTTTGAAAGGATCAGATATTATACAAGATATGACAGTGCCCAGTGAACAAACTGGAAGCAAAACATTTCTGTCTTTCCCTGAGGTGTGTGTTGAACTCTGACTTTGGGTATAGGTTAATAGCTCGTTGGTTTTGTTTGGGTTTGGTTTTTTTTATTGATGCCAAGGTCCTTAAAATACCATTCAAATGCTATCTCTGGTGTCAGCTGCCTGGTTTTAAACTACAGGTTAAATTCAGGAATGACAGAGATTATAAATCAAGAAGGATTATAATAGATGTGTATAATTTATAGTGTGGCAGAAAGGATAGGAACAATGTTCTGAGAAGTGGCTACTTGTGGACATATGGTAAATTACCTTTTATTTTTAAACTACTTGTTCATGCTAAAATTTATAAAAGATGGCTACATCACAATAAGTGGACATCACTGTAGTAATATTACAACTGTAATGAGGATATCAAGTGCTGTACCATCCAGTGAAAGCAAAACATTTGCTGAGAGCAATCTAGATTGAATCCTTTATACAGTACAAATATCTTCAATAATGAACTGATTAGTCTAGAGAGCCTGTGATTGCATGAGCCCCAGCTCTGAGGCAGTCTTTTTTGATGTAAATAAAACCTCCTTTGTCCTGCTGAAATCACCATGTTTTAATTCTTTATATATGTATCTGTATTGCCCTGAGGAAAGTATTGACAGTTGGCTCATGGAACTCCAAAGTAGAGCCTATATGGTTCCAAAAGTGGAGGCTTTGTCTCTTTAAAAAGGCACAGCAGTGTCACTGCCACCTGGGTTTTTTCTTTCCCTTCTATGAGAATTGGTTGGGTTTTGTTTAAGCCACTAAAAACATAGAAAGAAGCATTTTGTAATTATTTGGTCTCCAGTAAACACAGACTTGTTTCTGTCAATACCTGGGAGTGTCCCTGTTGCTTTAAGATTCTTAATGCCACATGAAAGAAAATTAATACATTTGAAATGTCTGCTTTAAGCCATGAAACCATTGAAAATGGTCTTTCTGATGCAATCTTAACTGATTAATAGGCAAGTTACAGTCTAGCATCATGCTTCTGTGGTTCTTGTCATTGAAAACCAGACTACAATAATCAAGCACAATATTTAAACACTCTTCAATTTCATAACTTAAAAACTGAAAGACTTGGACTAACAGACTTTGTCTAGATGGAACAAGGCTTGAAATTTTGCTTAGAATTAATAAGTACTGCTTGTTTATCAATAAATTGATTAAGTATGTTAGTGGTGAATATTGTGTACATTGAACTAAGGGTCATTGAAGTTACATGGAGCTGGAGCCCAAAAATGCCATCAGTGTCCTTGAGTATCACTGGGAGTTTTTGATTTAACTGCAGAATACATCTAGAATTGCTGGTATCACCTAAGATTTGTCAATTTACTGTTGTTCACTTAACACCCCTGATGTTTGGTGTTTGGGTGTCTGGTTTGTGGTGGGAATTCAGCACATGGAAGGCCCAGGCTGTTGGCAGCCCAGCAGGTTTGAAGCAAGCTCTGCTGAGAGATTAGTACCAATAAATGCATTGGTTCTCCCTGGCCCAGCTCTTTACAGTTCAGCTGTTTGCATTGAACGCAGTGGTTAAAAAAATATTGAATGCAGAGTAAAGAATACTTTATAGTAGGGATATTAAGGCTTTTTTCAGCTATGTCATAATGTGAGAAGGAGAGAAGATAATGCCCTTTGCTTGTCCATGCTATAATTTTAAACATTCTGTGTCTATCTTGACTTAAGTGCCTTGTGTACAGCCCTTAACCTGAGGGACCAGTTTGGGGTTTTTTCCTTTTTCTTAAATATAACTAAATAAAACTAGAAATCTGTTTGCTGAAGCTTTGGAATCAAATACTTCTCCTTCTGTATTCTCTGCTTACATATATGCTGTAGGAGGATTCTTTTGGCAAGGCAAAGAATAAAGAGCTGAATTTTCAGCAGGCTCAGTGCCAGATCCCAGGAGGTGTGCAGCAAGATGACTCGCTGCTCGCAAAGTCTCACTGCTGAAAGTGGAGCTGCAGGTACCCGGTATCTCCACACTCTGAGTCCAATTTAGTGGTTTTGTTGGAGCCCAGTGGTACTTGGAGAAGTGACATTGCTATTGTGATACAACAATATGTAGTGCTGTTCAGTGCAGGATTTGGTTCAGTATTTTGTGTGATCGGATTTAAAGCTGCAAAAGCTTGAAGAAAAGCGAGCTGGCAAACACTCTCACTGAGGATTTTTTTCTTCCAGAGCTTTTGTATCTACAGAGAGTTAAATTAGGGTCGATGGAGAATTTAAAGTTAAGAATTAATTAGGGTAGGGTGAAGTAGTAAAATGCTTGGTGAAGGAAATCATGGAGGACATCAGTGAAGGGCAGAGATGTCAAATATTTTAAAAAAAAGAAGTAATCTATTGTAGCAAATAGAATCAGGAAACATACTGTGAGAGTCCCACCTACTCATTTTTAGCTGAAAAATAATATGTTATAATTGAGCCTGATATGATTATGGTCACTTGCTGCTTGATAATACTGGCAGAAATATCTGTGTAGTGTGATCTGATAATACACACTTAATGGTAATAACTTAATTAGTAGTTATTTTTCTAATAAGTCAAAAAGTGTTCTATGAAGGGGAAATAGAAAGCTTTTAAAAATTTTACTTGACAGAATAACNNNCTTGACAGAATAACATAGCTAGTATTGTACCTTGCTGGTAATTAATAACCCCAAATGTGGACACATGGTGGAATCTGAGATCAATCAGTGGTAAAAATTCTATTGTCATATTGGGAGAATAATTTTATTGGGAAAATAATTTTATGCTCTTAGTCAGTTCTTGCCAGGTACATGTTGCCTTTACCAGTGCCTTTGCATATCCTTTTCTTTTTTCCTCTTGAATTAATATTTTGCATTAGAACATGTTGTCAGTGTCAGATGATACTGTACATCAGCATACGCAGTGATACAAAAGAAATTAGCATATTTGCATGAAAGATGATAATGTACTGCTAGGAGAGCAGGCCTGGTATAGAGACATGTCAGTGCTGAGTGACAGGAGCTCACATTGCTCTAGATAGGCAGATGTTATGAATAATAGTGTGCTTAGTGAGGGTAGACAGTTCTGTGTCTCAGCTGGGCCTGCACGTTGCAGAAGCAGATCTCAGGTGCTTATTTTTCTTTCTATTGCATCTTGATTAGTTTGATAGAAACTGAAGATCTCTGAGAGAGATGCTATGGACTGTACCAAAGAAACTGAGGAGAATCAGTAAGTGTAGTCTTTCAGCAGTTCCTCTCCCAACATGTCCTTTAGTTATGAAACCACCATAGCTATGGCTAGATTTTGAAATGGGTTAAACTCCATCTGCACTCACACCTGAGCCCAACGTGCATGTACTTCTTTAATCTCATGTAGATTTGGGAATAAGCTGATTTATAAGGTGGTAGGTGACTAAAGAGTGACTTGTTGAGGTGCCTAACTCTTAATTCTTTTCATGCTTCCTTTAGTAAAATAAATGAATTGCAAGAGAATCTCTAATGGAGTCTGTGGTGAAACGTACCATCAAGAGGACAGTGTGATTTCTGACTTCTTCCAAGGCTCCCTTTTGGAGACTTTTTTGCATTGTTAGAAAAGGTATTAAAGAATATTCTGAGGAAAACTAGCTTTTCAATGTCACAGTGTTGCTTATTAGTGGTTGATAAGTGCTGATGTGTTAATACACACCTGGACTTTAAAAAAAAATTTAAAAAGGAATAAATCTTAGCAGCAAAGAGAAAATTTTCCTGTTTGTGTTATTCTGGCTGCAGCACACTGGATCAGAGGAACCCAGGTGTGAGGGAGAGAAGTGCTGATTTCCATATAGAATCCTTGTGGGAGGAAAAGGAGGAACAGGAATAGTGGCTGCAGGCAAATAAAGCACAGCCAGGACCACAGAGAGGATGCAGGAGATGCAAAGGCAGTCCACAGAACTGATGGAAAGGAACTTTTTTCAGTTCTAAGTGAACTGTAAAATATGCATTACAAACTAGAAAGCCACTGGAAAATCACTTCATTCACATCCTAAAGGGGAAGCCCATTTTGAAAAGCTGTGGTTATCAGTTAGCCCATTTTAGGGTTGTATTTTTTCTGTCATATCCTTTGCTTCCGTTAATTAACAATGCTCATTTCTTCTAGTGTGAGAATAACATATATGATAGAACCTTGCTGGGGAGTTTATAAAACGTTTTTGATAGACTTACATGCTTGGTGTTGGAAAAAGGTGAAGGCAGTATTTCTGTATTGCTTTACATTGAGCAGAATATTAGTTAATATTTTGAATATAATAAATAATCTCATCTTCTCTGTTTTCCGCATTGCATTAGTGATAATCTTGAGAAAATAAATGCTCTTTTTTAATGAAACTCTTCTGCTTTTTAAGCAGAGGAATTGTTTCTGTGCCAAATAAAAGCTTTACATCTGTTTTTCTTTTTGCTTTTTTATGACCCAATATTACCAAGCTAGTAGACACAGCAAAGAACTCAGTGTGTTCCAAGCGTTCAGCCATCTCTTCTGTTTATCCACGTGGATGGGCATGTCTGCATACAAGTCAAAATAAATCTTTGATTAGATGAATTTTGACATAGGGCTTTCAAAAAGTTTCCATTTTAGATTAAAATCTTTAGTTCTTTAGATGGATATCTTTAGTTCTTTAGGTGAAACTTGATGAAGAAGAAACAGCCAACAGCCATGACAGGAGTATTTGGGTTTTCTTGTATCTAGGAAAAGCTTCTTATCAGTTCCTTGATTTCATTTGGCTTCAGGTGGAGCAGAATAGTTGTGTTTATCTCTGCTTCTAGAAGATCAGTAGATAAGGATAACTATGGTTAAAATAAAAGATACTGTATGTGTATGGTAGGGGATGAAACCACTAAGTGTAGCTGACTCTGGAATATGACCTGAGCTTTGTCTTTGAATTACATTGTCATGAAACCAGAGGCAGAAAAAGGAAAAAATCCAGCCTTTTGAGGTATGATTACTTAAACATCTCTCCAGAAGAGAAGTACAAATGTTATATAACTGAAAATGCAAATTTTGAAGAAACAGAACATCTGGTGCCAATTGCTTATAATTATTTTGCAAATGATGTTTTTCCCGGTGGCTTTTTATTGTTTTAATTGATTTCCCAATATTTGAGAGAAATATAAACACCCAGTGCATGCCAATCATTAAAATAACTCTAATAATAATAAAAACACTTCAGCATTCACACTGTTAAGTGGTGATATCATTTGGCAGGTTAGTTATCAGCAAAATGCTTTTAGTGAAACTTATGTAGCCATTCCTGGGCTGTTCTTGGAACAAACATTCAGGGGAGCCACCTGCTTTTATATTTGTTGTGCCAGTGACCCAGGAAAAGGTAGAGGAGTTGCTGGAGTTAAAATGTAAATAGCCAGTAGGGATGTGAGTTCTTTGAAGTGTTCTCAGGGCCAGACAGTAAGATGGAGATGCAGCATTTGAAGATGTAGCTGAGGAAATTAATATGCTCTGTGGAAAATGACTCAGCTTCATTAGGAAATGGAGAACTTTTTGAAATAAAAGAGTAGGCACAGGAGGAATCATCAAAATTAAATTGAATTGCTGGAATTAAAATTAAAGATAGGCAAAAGAGTAAAGAAAAGCTGTTGTACCTGGAAAGCACATTACTAAGGTTGCTACATGCTTTAAATGAAGTAAATATACATTTAAACAAATGAGTCTAAGAAAAGCTATTGGAAAACTTTGATTTAAATGCACTTCTGAACGTAACATATGTGCAAGAAACAAGCGTGTTGGAAATGCACATGCTAGAAGGAAGATAATGAAATATTGCAGTACTTAAGACACAATGTGTAAGGGAAACAGGGTGGGTTGCAGATGGACAGACTGAAGTTGATTGCAAATGGAAACTAAGAAAAATCAGATGGGCGAGTGTGTTAGTGAGTAATCCAGACTTTCTGACATTCCATGGAAAACAGTATTTGAAATACAGTTATGAAACAGTACAGCAACAGTGAGTTCAGTGTGCTGAGGGAACTCAGCCTGTGAGAGAAGGAATCTCAATAATAAGGTTCGATTAGGTAAGGCAAGAAATGTCATGAGAGGTGTGGTGCACAGATGAAATTTTCAGCTTCCCTAAATGACTACTTCATATGGCATAGTTTGGTAACCCCTAGGAGATACAAGTCTTGGCCTTGGTGATCATTGCACAAGAAATGCTGCAGCATGAGGCACTTTTTACACTGATAATACCATATTCAAATTTAATCTCCCTACAGAAACAATTATTTTATTTAAAGTCAATACATAGATAGTTTTAGAAAACATACAGATGAGAAGTCCTGCTAAAAAGGGAGTTGAGGGGCAGCCAATAGGCAGAAGGTTTACAAGTGATGTATAGAATATTTTAAATATTACATTGGTAAAATCAGAGTAACTGCATTATAGTGTACCAGAAAAGAATTTAAGAAGTGTTAAAAAAAAAAACCAAGCCACATAAAGAAAAATTTGTAGCATGACTTTGTGGTTAAGGATGTCTGCAGAAGTAAGAAATGTTTTCCTCAAGGAATTGGAGTATCATCTAAAGAATGCTATGAAAGGATATAACTAAGACATTGCAGAGCAGAATAAAAAGAGATAAACAGCTTTCAAAGAGTATAGTTATGATCAATACTTTTTCAAAATATCAATAAGGGAAAAATGACTGGAGAGCTGGAAAGTCACTATAAATGATCAGTCATAGAGGTGATCAAGGTACAAAATGACATGACCCTAAGGTTTTTCCAGAACATTATCTTTTTGCATGTGTATTTACTAATGAAGAGCTCAAGGTTATTTCAGTGCTGAACACATCTTTGCAGGGGAAACGTTAATGCCTCAAATTCAGGTATTAATAGACAAAGTTAGTTGGCAGGACCAGATGGCATTAGCTTGAATTCTAAAGTGCTTCATCTTTGAAAATCTGTAGTCTTTTCTTTTAGACCTTTTTCAGCATGAGTTAAACAAAAAGTAGTAAATGTTCCCCAGTCTTTTAAAAACTAGTTTGGAATTACATGTAAATCTGATATTTGGAATTGTGTGCACACTAATATCATTTAAAGAGGATAAGCTGCCTTGAGACAATAGGAAGGTTTTCATATAGATGAAGAATGGGTTAAAATGTACAGCACTTAATGCCTATCTAGGAAGTCAGATTTAAATCTTGCTCACTGATGTTCATTGATCTGTTTCTTTTTTGGTGAAGTTTTATTAATACAAAAGGTTGGCACATTCTTGATTTAGTTTGCTTTGAAATGGAAAAAAACAACTGTGCACATTTGAGCCATCTTCATGAGATGGGAAGAGCACTGATTAAGAATCTTAACTTCTTGCTAATCGCTTCCTGACATCCTGAGTAATTCACTGATGAGAAGACTCCATGATGAGTCCATAAACACTATCCAACAATTTCAAGTTGTTTCAAATCTGTTAAGTCACCTGAGTTTTCTATACAAGAGTAAAAATTTATTGGCCGGCTCATAACTAGACCAGATTTGTGATGTTGGCTGATTTTTCTGGGTTATGAGAATAACTTGGTATCAGTATTTGTAAAGAAACACAATATGTTTAAAGAAAATTGACAAAGATGAAGGAAATCTGTTTGAGCTGCAAAGCTGTACATCTCGTTTCACCCTAGATTGTGTTGCAGAACCTTCAGGCATTTCCAAAGATGAATAAATGTATTAAATGAATACACCGAGTAGCAAGATGTTGTTTGTAATATAAAATCTAGATTGCATTAGGTGCAGCTGTCTTTAGCTTCTATAAGTTAGACCTGTGAGACAATATCTAGTTTTTAAATTTTATGGCTTTGTTTTACATATTACAACAACACAGAAAAAGAATGTAATGCCATGTACATTATCCTAAAACCAGATTATAACCATTGGAATTTGCTGACTGCAAAGCAAATCCATCAAGCATTCAAAAAGGTGCCAGTGAGAGATGAGATGTTTATAATGGCCCTTGTGTATGAACAACTTTTGTGCTAAGCATTTTGGTCAGAGTAATGATTTTTACTATTTAAATGGTTAAATTGATGCAATCTCTGTGATGAATAGTTAGAGTGCAATAAAATAGAAGCATGTTTATGTCAATATGTGAACTCTTCTGTGTGATAGGTATCTAAATACTGATGCAATGTGTGTGCTGAAGGAAACTGTTCCAGTCAGTCATTATTTAGTTAAAGTAATTATGGACAAGGTTGTAGGATCAAAATTCTCTGTAATGAACCTTCTTTCTCACTCTTGAGAAGTTCAACACACAATAATTCATGGATGAAATAAACGTGCATACACTTGGAAAAATATTTTCTTTTACATAATGATGAAGGAGCAATAAATTTAGATTTCTGGTCAGCAAGAACAATTTGCACGTCTGTGCTGCTGAGTGTTTGTGTTTCCACCAGTAGATTCTCTTGATGCTGTGTTGGTTTGTACATTCTTCATTGAATGTTCAGTCTGAACTGAGTGTATATATATGATCACTTTGCTGATTAAAGGTCATGCTTTATATGACCTGGATGGAATATCAGTTTTTTCATTTGTAATCAGTGTTACATTTCTCTTTACTCCAGTCATTACAGTGGTGACAGAAGCAGTCCTGGTATTTTTGTAGTAGGACTTAGTATCATAGTGAACATTGTTTTGCCAGGTAAAAAAGGTTTCAGTGAATCCGTTCTCAAGCTGTTGTGAATCTCTCCGGGCCTGATGGCAGTGACAAAAAATAAGTTTGTGAAAATTTAAAAATAACGTGCAATTAGTATAATGCTGGTGTAACTAAAGCTTATCTCTGCTAAGGCTAGTAGCAGCAACAGAAATGTGCTGTATTGGCAGAAAGAACAGTACATTTACATCTGATGTAAATGAGTTACCTGAGAATGTCTTTGTAAATGAGATTTATGAGTAAATATCAGGTCTGCAGAAAGAACATTTTATCTTTGTAGAAATAGCAATTGCTTTTGGTGTATTTGGTTTTTCTTTTGAAAGCCCACCCTGACACAAGAAAGTGCTTATACATGTCCAGACTTCTGCAGGCCTTGGGCACAGGCTCTGTGAGAAAAATAACAGAAATGAAGTGAACCTCTGGGGCCTGATCTTTGTGCAGGGACTATTCCTGTTCTTATTTGTAGAATGCCTCCTACAGTGAGGACATATCCTTAGGCAGTACAGTGTGTGTATACAATAAATAACCACGTTGGAAGCAAAAAGTTTATTCAACTTTTAGTGTGAACAGCTGAAAATCGATGTGCCAGCCATCTTAAAAAGGGCTCTCTGTGTGTGTGTGTTTCTATCTTTGTTCTTGATTAATATACATAAACAACTGGATTTTGAGTTTCGGAATGGCTCAGTCTCCTTCCATCAATTTTCCCTAATACTGTGATGACAAAGTGCCATCTCTGCACGTTCAACAGTAGCAGAAGCAAAAATCAATGGAATTTTTGTGGGTTTGCAAATCTTTCTTTTTACATAGTGCCATGTAAACATCAGCATTGGCTACCAACAATAGCTGAGCCTGAAAGAGGAAGAATGGCCCAGGGAAAACTCTGGTCTGTTACTTTTGACAATATTTTGGTCCATGTCCAAACTTTTTGGTGCTAATGTCTTGCTGGGTTGTAAATTTCCATCCTTGTAAGTAGCTTGCTGAAAGTTGGAATGTACCTATTATATAAAACTAGTGCTGCCCTGCCTGCTGGACTAGAAAGTCCATAACCTGTTGAGGTGGGTGGCGGTTTTTACAGAGACCAGAACATTATGTTGCCACTAACACTTGGTTTGGAAAGTGGCAGTGGCACGTTTTAAGTGGAATACACATGCTGACCCTTATGGCATTCTCAGTAATATTACAGCTCTAACTTCTACACTTAGTAGGAAACAGTAGCATGAAAAGGATAAAAATAGTTGATAAAAAATTTAAAGAATGAACATGGGAAGGTCTCTTTTGTCAAGGTAAAAATTAAAAAAAAGAAATCATTATGTCCAGTTTTGGGGAATTTTTATTTTTTATTTTAAGACTTTTTTAATATGGACATTTGAATATTTTAAAATAGGCTCAAGACTGTTCCAACTTTGACTTAATCACCCTTACAGGTGATTGCAAAGGTGTAGCCAGCAAGGGCTATTTATCAGCTGTGGCACACTCCATTAGCCTGAATTTTGACAGCTTGGGACCTAACCAAGACTTGTCTTCACGGTATGTTTTAGCTCTTGCTTTATTGTTGGCAAAGGCATATTTGTTTCTAATAAATTCAGTAAGAATTTTCCGCTTGAATTCTGTTCACTTTTGCAGTTTTGGGGATCTAGTTTTACAGTGTTCCATACAAATTCAAATAAGATATCAAAAGTGTTGAGACACAAGAACTTAAAAATTCTTAGACACTGGCCAAATTGGCAAAGTCTTAAAGTGAGAAAAGTTGAAATTCTGGTTCTGGTGAAGAGAAAAAAAGATTTTAGCAGTAGGATTGAACAGGCTGTGCCCAGTGCTTTACATTACCACAGTACTTGCCGTGAATTTTCTTCTGTTTGTGTTTCCTTAAAACTTTCACTGATTCCCCTGATGTCAATATATTTAATGAGTTGTAAATCAGTGCCAAATTTAGCTTCTACCTGAAGCACTAAACCAACAAAAGCAAAGCAATTCCGAATTCACTAAATCTTAATGTTGTTTTAAAATAGTTTTTAATGGGGTTAATTTCTTTAGGTTTTTCTTTCTCTCAGGGTACTCTAACTTGATTGATATAGTTTCCTTTCATTTTGACATTGTAACACGGTCTCATTAGGCCTGCAATGAAATTGAATTGCCGTCATAATATCACATCATAAAGGCATATTAACAAAATCTCTGTAGACTTCTATTGGAATCATTTTTCCATCATAACCTTAATGTCATTGAAGAAGGCTCTTCCTGAGTGTAGGAAGCATAGGAAGAAACAAACTGGCTCTGGGACTCTCAAGACCTAGATTTGTCTTACCTTTCTTACCAGTTACGGCAAATTCACTCGTTTAAATTTTACAAATAGGTACTGTGTGGTAGTATCACTGTTATAACTCCAGTCAATTCTTTTGCTCATTCTTTTGGGGATTTATGTGTTCATTATGTTTTATTAGCCAGTTATGCTTCACTATTTTGTAGAATGCTCTTCATATAACCCCTACTCTTCTTACTTAGGCAAGCAAGATCAGTTTTATCCATTTATAAATGACAAGATATCGCTGACATCTTTTGGTGGCATGCAGGAGTTGTCAAACTTCCAGCTATCTTTTGATCCTTCCTTGTCTTATCCATAAGACAGATTTTAATCTTCTTCACTAATTTACTGTCAGTTTTAAGTCTGGTCGGTTGGCTGCGTTTTATAAAGCTGAACATTTAATACAGCTCAACTAAAACTGGTTTTGCCAGCTGATTACAGGGCAGGATTTAAAACTCAGGGAACATTTTTAAGGTGTTTTGAGCTAAAGTTCATTTTCTGGACTGAGCTACTATGTTTTCATTACTCTTACTGGTTTTAACAGTGTCTGGATGGGTCAGTTGAGAAATAGAACTCAGACAGCAGGCAGTACATAAAGACAGGCATATATATGAAGTCTTATAAATAGTCATAACATTTTAATGCAGATGAAAATATCTGTGTTAGTAGAGAACTGATAATTTATTTAAAAGGTGCTTTGGGTTAACTCTATAAAACTGTGGTGTTTATTCTGACATATTCTATCTTTTTCCAGTTGCTCTAATAAATGAGAACTTTAAAGAAGATCATCTGTAACATCAAAATATGTGATCTAGAGACAGTGTTTTCCAATCATCCCAGCAATAGGAAAAAGGATATAGTAGGAAAGGTTCAGGTTTTGCTCAAAATGGGGTTTTCTCTGAAAGATGGAATCCACAGTTCACCCCATTCATCCTACAATTTTCCTTCAAACAGAAAGGAAGGCAGAAAAAAAAATTACTCTGAGTAGGAAATGAGGCTCACATTTGGTGGAAGCTGCCTGTCTCTAAAAAAGAGAGCAAGGATCATTTAGGAACATTGCTCTCCTCATGTGGGTGCAGAGAAGTCCAATTCCACAAAGTACGTGTAGTTAGCTTGAAAATCTGTGCATGAGCAGTGAAGTTGTGGGATACGTTTGTTGTTGGATCTACTCTATCTGCCTTACTCCCTCCTAACAGGAGCCAGTGGGCCTATACAGTGGTGTAAAGTCTCTGGCAAATTTTATATTCTTCTGATTAAAACTTTTACATAGTTTTTCTTTATTTGGCTTAGTGTTGTACTAGTTAATAAGTTTTTCTGTTGCCCAGTCACTGAACAGAATGCAGATGCTTTGAAAGAGTGCATGCTACAAAACACAGCTTTGCAAATTGAAATATCTGAAGATATTTGCATGATTAACTCCCTGACTATCCTGGAATGATTAGATCTGCCAAAGTCACATGTTTAAAGCCAATTTAATCAGTCTGAAAAGGCTTAATTTATTTCCAAGTGTTTATTCTGATTATTGGTTTAAATCATAAACAAAAGTTAAGCAAAAAAAGAAGTTGAGGGTGGTGCATGACTTATTACTTTACGTAACGAGGCATACTGATATTTCATGGCATATTCTGACACAGAATGAGAAGTGTACGCATATTTTTTTCATATTGGCAACTCTGGATTACGCCAAAGTAAAATATGTAACAAAAGCAACACCTCCCTCTTAGAGGCAGCCCTCACTCCCCTTCCAGCCTGTATGATCACAGCCTGAATTTTCACAGCTCCTGAATCATTGAAGTACATTTTCAGTACAGAGCTACAGAGTACTGAGAAGTGATGTGACAAGCAATTCTCTTCCTCTCTTGCTTGCTTTCCCTCTTGAGTATTCTTCCCCATTCTTTTAAATGAGAAGAAAATTAATTTAGTTGATACGAAAAACTGTTTATAAAGAGCATTGAAAACCAGTAAAACGTCTAATTATAATGGTTCTTATTGCCATTTGAAATACAGCACAAAAGCAGTGTGTGCTTTTTCAGAGGGCAGCCTCTATGAAGATGTTATTAATCTGAGGAACAATAGCATCATTTATTAACTTTGGCTGTGTCATCATAGTCAGCTTTTGTGTTTTTAAAGTATTGCCACCAAAACATTAACCAACTGATACATACAGCAGCCTGTCTATGAAGTAGGTAAATATTATTAAAACCGCTGAAATGTGTATCCACAAATAATTGTTTGATGAAAAATTGCCTGATATTATTCAGAACATTTACTCAGATGGCTGAGAAAATGCTTCTCAGGTTTACATTGAGAAACCAGGAGTGCTGAAGATGAGGTGCTTACCTAGTGTCAGAGAGAAAGCCAGTGTGAGAAATCAGCTACAAATCATGGTCTCTTTTGCTGCAGTGTATCTTTAAACTTACTGCACTTCCTCCTACAAG
Organism: Brachypteracias leptosomus; assembly: GCA_013401335.1. Lineage (NCBI taxonomy): Eukaryota > Metazoa > Chordata > Aves > Coraciiformes > Brachypteraciidae > Brachypteracias > Brachypteracias leptosomus. Next base: position 16,503 of record VYZX01013331.1, read on the forward strand.
GACAACGTAGGAAAATCACAACAGCCTAATATGGTGGCTGGGTTTTGCTGTGCACCTGCCTTTTTAGTAAATACATCTGTATTTTAGTAAATACATTTAGTAAATAGCCATAGGTTTCTTCTTTCTGAAAACTTTGTTAGTTTTTTTTGTTTCAGCATACTAGAAAGAAATACTTTCCTCAACCTAGATTCCCAAATCGAGCAGTTTTATGTCTTATTTGCACACAAGGTGTCAGTACTGTTTTGCATGGTGCAGTGCTCCCCTGAGCTGCTGGAGGTGTGCAGGGGTGCTGCTCCTGCCTGCAGCAGAAGCCTGGTCCCACCCTGCTCCACAACGACTGGAGCAATGAGGGACACCCAGTTTGTGTGTTGTGCCTGATATTAATGAACATACTTTTACTTCCTGCCGACTTCTTCATTTCTCTGTATTCAATTTCAGAAACATGAGGTAAATTGTTGAGATTGTATTTAATCTATTACCTTAAGTGACTTTTTAAAGTTCGTTTTCTTTGGCTGTTCAGAGTGAATATGATGTTCATGACGTGTACCGGGCTGGGTTGTGAAAGGATGGGTGCTGCTGAGGCCACAGAACTCTTGTTCCCAAGTGTGACAGCATCTGTAGTGTGGAAAAAATAACCTTCAATAATGGCTCTCTAGAACATTTCAGAATAACACTTAAATTATTACAGTGCTGGCTAGGTAGAGGATAAATATGATCATTACCTAGTCCTGTGTAGCACTCTTTTGTGTACAAGTGCTTGAAGGATTTTGGACACTACAACGTACCAGTGTAATTTTAAAAGGTACTCTCTTCTGTTCTTAGTGTCCATTGCAGTCTTTCAACTCATTTGGTAAAGAAACTGATAATTTTGGAGTTTGTTCCCCAGACTGATGATATGCTTTTAGGCCTCTGGTAGGATGAAAGTGCAAAATGATCTTTGGAATTTGCAGAGATAGTTTGGAAAAGAATAGGATGCAGCTCTGAGGGGAGAGGTGAAAAGTATTCCATGAAGGTTATGCTGTGGGTGAAACTGCCTTTGACTTGGGGTATTTTTAGCAAATTTAATTTATTGGCAACTAGTACCAGCTTCTGATCAGTAATCTGAGTATTGCGGGGGGGGGTAAGGTAAACATTTATATAAGTACCTTTCTTTCTCCTTTCTTGTCTCAATTTAACCCCCTGGAAAGGGCCACCCTTGGACTGGGTTCCCTCAGCGCTGGCACCGGGTGTCTCCTCCCAGGAGAGGTCCCCAGCCACAGGTCCCCACAGCCATCCCTCCCTCCTCATGGTCCTCAAGCGTCTCCCTGGGGCTCTCCTTACATGTTTCCTCACCTCTCATCCCGGAGCTCCTTCAGGACTGTGTCTGAGGGCCGGGCACCCTCTGCCTGGCGGCAGTTTTGGCGCCAAGCAGGTTGCTCCTGTGAGGCTGCAGCAGCCTGGAACCGGCTGCGACCGACTCCGTCCGGTTTGCGGTCTCCTCCCACACAGGCGCTGCTGCACCCCTGACTACCAAAACCCTGCCATTTGTGCCCAGTGCAGGTAGGAATAAATCTTTTTTATGTCATTACAAGCCAGGGAATGTCTATCTAGGTGGGATGGGGGATGTGGGGCTTGTTTCAGGCGACATTTTGAGGGTTGATCACCTTTGTTATAATGTGGAAATGCCGCTCACTGGCCTGTGTGGGCAGCAGCCTCGCCTGCACCATACACAAAACGAACATCCTTGGTTTCGGTGGTGTTTCATCTGGAATTTAGGATATTGTGCAGCATATTTCATACTGCTAGAGAGAATGGAGAGGTGAAGGCAAGGATGGCAGGAGGCTTAGGAAACCTGCCTGGCTGAAGGAGCTTTAATTGTTCAGTTCGAGTGAGGAGGATGGAGAGCATGATAAGTCTCCAAGAGTCTCCAAATTGCTTCAAAGAGAAAGGGAATAATTTGTTTTCCATTGCTTCTGGGGACAGGATAAAGAATAATGGAATTAAACTGCAGCAAGGGAGATTTAGCCTAGACATCAGGAAAAAAATTCCAGTTGTAAAAAGAGTTGCGTCCTAGAATATATTGCTTGGGGAAATACTGGAGTCGCTGTCACTGCTGTACTTACGGGCAGACTAAACAAGCATTTTCCAGGGATAATTTAAGCAGCGTTGGTCCCGCTTTGGCTTATGAAGATGAATTAGTTCAGTTCTCCGGGTCCACCTTTCTGTTCTGTGATACAAGTTGATTAGATACGGTTTTGCTTTTGAAACGGCTGCTTTAGGACAACAATCAAGTGATACCTCTCTCCTGTCCACTACAAGGATGAAGACAGAAGGGAGACAGGTTAATCTTGTTTTATTTCCAGCAGTTGTTCCTGTCGTAGAAAGGCTTTTCCTTCCAGAAAAAGATGTTTCTCTGCTATCTAGTTCCTTGCTGCAGACTGCAAATTACAGCACTTTATTTTCTTTGTATGCTTTTCCCTTTGTTCTACTTGGAACTGAAATATGTTTGGTGAAGATGCTGAACTACAAGGTTCATAGCGTGTGCTTGTGCATGTACATAAAAGCCTTGATAAATCAAGGACCTCATTTAACTTGTTGAGTTCATTAGAATAAATGACTAAGGCATTAAAAAAGGAACTTTATGATCCTTACTGGACTTTATTTAATTTATATAAAAAGAAAATGTCATGAGATGGATTGCTTTTTTGTTTTGATGCTAGCTCAAGGTAGCAATCGTGTAGTCTTACTTTAACATATGCCAGTACAGCATGGAAAAAGAATGCCCCTTTAAAAATAGCAGACCATACTGAGCCTTCAAAATGTCACTACTTCTTTCCACTCTCACTTGCTTATGGCAATCTTTTGACAATTTTATTGGAACAGATAGTTCCTTCTGACTATATTTTAAGACAGAAATTGCATGTAATTTTTGTTAATTAAGGAGGAGTTACTCTAAGGAGACATCATGGTAGATTGAGTAACTTTCAGTTAGATTATTCCGTTTGTATGCTTGGGTGGTGCATTGGGTCTTCTGCTCGATGAAATCACAGGTCTTGTTGCCTTTCTCTGACACAGGCATGTTACATCCCTGTCACTGTGTCAAAAGTGTTGCTACCTGTGGCAACTTGTCTGAATTCAACTTGATTTTTACCTTCATTACTCAGTTGCTGCACCTTTGGTATTTCAGCCCATAAAACATTGAGGTCTGGAAGTATGCCATAATTTTATAAAACATTTTTAGGCAGTAGAGTTAATAGAACTAAGGGTATTTTTTAAGAACAGGACTAAATTTAAATGTTAAAATTTTCACCACTTAAAAATGGCCACTCTGACTGTTTTTTGGGCTTATCTGTGGTTTCTGGGCTTTACTGATGACATAAATAAAATTATTTAACATATATTTCTCTGCTATTTTTTTTATCTTTTGTGGACGTTTGGACATTTTCACAGAAATTTAGCTGATTTCAGCTGTGTGCCATGCCAGTAATATTAATTGGCTGTGATTGCTGTTTAGAAGTTTGCATCATTGATTAAGATGTTTACTGGAGTTTGTGTTTGATTGTCATAGATTTCACCAGAACACGACAGACGTACGCCTAGGAAACAGTTTGGAGGCATCAAGAATGACAGGTAACACTATATAAAATTTTCTAAAAATTTTATTAGACTGTTCTTGCTGAAAGACTTGCCATATCTACAGATGTTTTATTTTAAGAACACCTGATGATTGAAAAGATGATAAAGTTTATTTTCAGTGCTGTGCTTGAAAAACGTTTTCATCTGCTCTAGATTTCTATTAAAATATATATTATGTGCAAATAAAAAAGCAATTTTTGAGCTGCACAAGTCTGCCACTTTCAAACAAGAAAATCCTCGTCTCCACCTCAACATGGTTATATTATGTACAGGGTTATGTATATAATGTGTTCACAAAATTGTTCTGTTTTAACTTACATGCTCTCTGTGCCAAATTCAATTAGGATTTATTAACTGCAGTCTGATTTGATAATAGTCTATGGACCAGGAAAATATTTTTGGTGAAATTTTAACAGTCATATCACATTATGTATTAAGTGTATTGTGTCATGTAATGTTTTTTCAATTTCTGCATGTTTGACATGATGTAATATGGTCTGAGATGTAGTAAATGATGGAATAATGCCTCATGCAGTAGGTCAGAAACATGTTTAATGTTCCTGAATGTTCTTTAGCTTTATCTCCATTTTCCTGATCTGAGGTGGTGTGGAATCTATTAATGAAAGTGCAGGTATGGCAAATGTAGCAAAAATATGATGGGAAAAATCCCTTGCAGGAATTTCTGTAATGAGTGGCTTCATGACGTTCTGATCAGACATATAATTTTTGGTTTTATTATGTGTAGTCTCCCTGATGGCAAACATTTACTTCGCTAGAGAAGTTGAATGTTTGTTGCAAGGATTAGTTGAAATGTACCAAACTTTCGTATTATCTTGTCTCTCATAGATAGCTCAGCCCTTTCTTGAAATTCAGAACATGCTTCATCATGCTTTGCATTTGTATGTAAATGTTTCTTGCTTATTGAAAACCAGAATTTCATATTGTGAGCTCTGGCTGCCAGGAAATGTTAGGTCAATACGTACGACCACGTCTGACACTGTGCTTGGCTCTGTCTGGATCTCAAAAGCAGTAAAGTCCTAAGATAAAGATCTGCTTTGGTTGTGTTCCAGAGTGCATTTAAACAAATGATTTCACCAACATCATCTTTCCCCAGTTGCTTTTCTCAGCTGCGTAACGTCCCAGATTCTTAGCTTCTCTTCCAGAGACTTTCAGTTCTTTCAGACTGCTTGTTTACTGACAGCTGTTTGCTTCTTGCCTATTTGTTTTCAAAAGAGAAATTAAAATGTTAAACAATATCCATCTGCAAAATCTTTACTTAATAGATGGGTTCACTGGTGACAACCAGGAAGTTGTCGTTCTTTCTTCTTATGTTAGAATGCAAATCTAGTGAGATTAACCAGGAGAACAAGGAATTTTCTGTACTTGTAAGCTACACGAATGCATGCTGGAGGCATTGCAGGCTCCCTGTTATCTGTACATCACTGGAGCACTGTGCAAACAGAATATAAAAATAATACATGTCAAAAGGAAAAGGAAGGAAGTGTGTACATTATGTAAATGTACTGAAAAATCCCTCAGAATTATTTGCATGAAATAACATGGAAACTGAGTATGATAGGTATGGAAACCCTTTTCCTGCCTTTTTGGTGATTGTTTGTGCCACTGCACATGTGAAATAGATGTGAAACTGTTTTCAGTGGTCAGAAATTTCCTGCTGTGTGCAGAGATTCAGTTCACAGCTGTATAGGGTAGACACAAAGTTGGTGTTGAAAACTGAAGAGAAACTTGTGATCTATGTAGCATGCTTTGAAAACATAGGTAAAGTCATGCTAGACAGTGCTGGGCTTAACAAAAATATTCTGATTAAGTGTTAATGCATGGAAAAAGTGAGTGTGTAATTCTCATTTGTTAGTCCACAGTACAAAAAGAAGCAAACAACAAAATCTTCGCATTGCTGCTTTTGGTTGCAACATGACTTGGGTAGGTTTTTCTTTACATGGTTCTGTGTCTTTTTCAAGGGTCCTGCTCATCACTGAGGTACTTGTGTCAGACAAGCTTTACATTGACCTTGTCTTTTAATACCTTGTGTGCAGTGGCACTAGTTTGTAATGAGATACGGTGGAATCCTGAGGAACTCAAGGTGACAAATGACAATCCTGTAATTGCAGGAGCTCACTCTCCTGCACAGTGCACTAAAGCAGGGGAATATTTCCCAAATATTAACTAATGAAATGGGGAAATGGATGAGGAGGCAAGTCATGGGACTTCCTGTGGGGAAATCCTGTGTGGCAGAACTGAGGGTTTGCTAAGTGTGAGACTTTCAGATGGAGAACTTCAGCAGAAGCAGATGATCTTCAGTCTTCAAGGAGCTCTAGTTACTCAGCTTGTAAATTTGTATACAGAGAGGAAAAATATAGTTTCCCAAATGTCTCAATTTTATGCCTGGTAAATCTTGTGTTTTGATATAGATTATGAGAAACATCTACTTTTTCTGATGTTTTCAACAAATGTAATAAATTCCTTCAGGTTTGTTTTTTTTAAAATCAAATTTTACAGGGAAATTGTAATCAAATAGCATGTTTAATTGTGAAAGAGCCACTAGTTGCCAAAAGGTTGAGTTATATAATATGATACACCTTAATGCAGTGTTTGCATTGGTGATATCACCAATACATGGAACTGGGAAAAAAGTTGTTTTTACAAAACTAAGGTAGTTGGATGTTGTGTGTTTGCTCAGAGGTAAGGAAAAGGTCCGGTTGTGTTTTGTCCGGTGTTGTGCTCAAGTCAATCTTGTTTCCTTTCCTTTTAAGTATTGTTACCTTGGAAAAAGTGTAGAACATTTATATTGTCTGATGAAGGCACCAGATGGATGTGGGTATGGAGAAGCATGAAGTGAAACACCACGCAGCTGGGTTTGGACAATTTGGCTACGATTTGGTATTTCATTAGGACCCCTCAGTTCCCAAGCAGCAATGTGACAAAGTTTGCTGTCCAAGTCTCCTTTGTGGACCTGACAGATGAGGGAGGAAAAAAAGCATTTATGTGGAGTGAAAGGGTTAAAAATGGGAGTTCAGTACCTTCGTAAGGGTATAATAGTATCCAATTTACTTAGTGCAAACTGTCCTAACCCTTGCAGCAGCCTGTAACATACCTGTATTGTTCTAAATAGACTTGTTGAGATGGTAGGATTTTAAAGAGTGTCACAGGAGTAGAGATCAAGTTTTTCATAAGTGTGACTCAAGCCAGATTCACCGAGTATTGGTTTGTTTGGGTTTTTTCTTCTTTTTTGTTAAATAACAGCAAGAGCTGGAGTTAAAGAAAAAATAACAAAGGAAACCCTTCTTTTCTTACAAGTGCTGTCCTGTGTTGCATCTAAATGCTTGGAGTGGAACAGTCATCAAGAAAAAATCCAGAAGGAATGTTTCTGTAAGAGTTCAGCAGAAATGATGTGTTACATTCATACATTTTCAACTTTCAAACTAACAGCCATATGTGTGAAATAGCGCAGAGTCAGGATAGTCTGAGATACTTCCAGAAGTATCTCTCAGGGCCTCTTATAGTAGACTCCACTAAAGTAAGTCACACTGTCCTTGCTTGTATTCAAGAACTACACAATGTAGTTCAACTGAACTTTAAACTGGTTTTCTGTGGAAATTTTGGTGAAACATGGCCCAAGTGGCTCGGCATAGTGGCCACCCTTGAAGACATTGTCTGTGGGAGCAAAGGCCAGCCTGGGCTGCCAGCTTTTGTATTCATTAGAGCTGGCTTTCAATTAGATTTTGCTTTCTTTCTGTATACGTCTTATACTTTCTTTCTGTCCATGTTTTGTATTGTATATATTTGGATATAAGTAAACATGAAATACGAGTCTCTGATAGTTTGTCTTCCAGTAGTAGGTTGGCTTTTTGGGTTTTGAGGTCTTCCAGAGTTATTTCCATGTGAATCAGTGAAGTAGAGTGATTTTCTTATTGTATTGAGTATCATAAACAAGTAGGCAGTGATTGGTCTAGAGGGAGCTTCCCATATATCTATTGAAATGCCAGAGTGCACAACGACCAAAAACTGTTGAGAGTGTTTGACCATGGTTCTCTAGGGTTTAAATACCTTTTCTGTTACTTTTTTTTCCTTCAAGTAAACTTGACACAAATTACCTTTTGGAATTCACTAGAACTGATGTTCTCTGTTCTCCTTTTGAACTCTGCTTGCATTTAACCAAACTCATTTTGACAGTTTACCAGATCTCTCTGGATTTACTGAAATCAACGTGACTCTCAGTCACTTGACAGGAATTGGTTTCATTTGCAAGTGTGAAATGGTTGTTGCCAGCTCTAAGTACATAATATATTGAAGAAAACAAGCTTTATTTTTAGGTCAATGACAAAAATACTTTGCACTACACACTGCACATGCTTAGTAAGTTGAAAACAAAACAGAAAGCTATCAATCTCTGAATTTGGATAAGTACTTTAAGGATCACTCTATTCAGGGTACTAACTCATTGATTAAACATGTAGACCACTTACCAAGTACACTTGACAGTTAATCAATAATTCTTTGTTCTGTTCACCAGCATTATCGGTATTTAACATTCCAAATAAAACCCACCTAATTTTGTCTGTGCTGTATTACTTCTATAATTAAAAAAGTATTAAGAAACTGCCCTAAATTACTTTATAGACTGATATTTCGGCAAGTCTCTTAAGCTGTGGACATTAACATCTTAAGTTGTGGATACTAAGATGCGGGTTTCAAAGAGCTTTGAAGTAGCAATAGTATCTCAGTATCATGTAGGAGAGTAGTTGTTAAACTTCAGCGAACACTTAGATGGGGTTTAGTATGGATGAGAGATTTAAACTACAGGTAACTTCTCTCTACATCCTTATCCCTCTATTTCTAAGGAAATGGAGTGTTTCCATCCATTGGGTTTTGTTTTCCAGTAGTATCCTGTTGTTGAAGCAAGCAACTGTTTTAAAATTGTTGACTGTATATTCTTTCCAGGAGAATGAGAACATTAGCGTGTCAAGTCTAGAGTTCATGTATACTATAGTATTTTCTTAGAGAATTTGGATTAGGAAATAAGAAGCACAAGCGTGTAACAATGTAAATTGTCTGCTAATGTCTAGAACTTGTCATCAGCTTTTAATTTTTGAGAAATCCTTTTCAGCATCTCTCTGAATCATTAACTATGAAGTTTAAATGAAAGCACACAATTCCTAAAACTGCATTCATACATCTATTAATAGTATATGGAATATTCCAAATATAATTTAACAGCAGCTTATCTGCTGGACTGATACCTGATTGACAAACATCCAAAATAATACCCTTGGGTTAGATACTCTTTAACAAATGTTCAGTATATAGGAATTTATCTAGAATGTGATCATTCTGTAGTCTTGTACTGATTCTCACTCATTCTTCTACTAGTTTTAAATTCTGAGATTTAAAAGTACTTTGTAATGCTTTATGAATAAGAATTCTGATTCAAAGAAATAATTAAAATTGTTGTGAAAGTTTTTATTGGTTATGTGCAACTCAAGATATAACCTTCAGACTTGGGCTCTTTTCTCTGCAAATCCTGGAACTCTATGGACTTGTTGCATGAGTTGGTCTTGTACTTTAAAGGTTAGAAATTGATTGATTTTCAATTTCTCTAAAAAGAAATGAATGACCCCTGACAGATTTTTCATTGCATTGAGGCATTGTCAGTGGATGAGGTTTTCTTATCCAGGTCAGTTGATTTTGTTCAGTACCAGGGTAGTGCTGTATTTTGCAGCTAACAATGTAATGTCACAGAGGGAGGATGTGCCATCGAGAGTTCAGGCCTGAGCCCTGACATACCTACACACAGAGGTGTGACTTGTCTGATGTCATGTTATCTGCAGTACTCCCAAGGCCAGCAATACTGGCTGTGTGACTGCAGAGATCTTAGCGTGGCGCACCCATCAGATACAGTCTCTGCTAGACTGTATTTCATTCTAGAAAATCATGACTGACAATAATTCATACGTGCTGGATTAAAATGTGCTCAGCATTGTCATGATCTACCTCGGCTTGGCTGAGGAAGGGCACAGATACCTTCAGTGGAGAAACAGATCTATGAGAGAATGTCTTTGATAAAAAGGTGCAAAATGGCTGCACAGAGCTTGAGCACTAGGTAGGTGATTAGTATCACATTTATACAAAATATGCAAATGTGTTTCATGTAAATGTCATGAGATTCCAATTTATTTAACTGACTAATCTCAGAGTGCTATGTAAGAGTATCTCATGGAACAAAGGTTATGGTATCATAAGCTTTAATTATAAGCCTCAATTATGATCCTTCTGGGCCAGTCTCTGCCATTTTTGTGCATGCTTGCTTTCTCTGCATAGAAACCAAGGGTTTCAGTATCTCTTCCTCTTTTTGTAACAGTATTTCAATTAAAAATTCAAGTGGAACTGGAGCTTATGTAGCTAGCAAGAGTAGGAACTCATTGATGAATAACATGAACACGGTGCGACTTTCAGTCTAATCCCAATGTGAGAGCTGGTAACATTCTCCAAATCTGTTCAGTTTTGCACCAGTTTTTTACTTTGAGGGAAAAAGCAAAGCCACTGGCAAAAGAGGCATAATGTCATTCTGAAGAATGAATTATTAATAAAAGCAGTGATAAAGCTTGGTCCTGCTACTGGCACTGACAGAAATGCTGGTGACTTCAGTGGGGTCAGGACTTGCCTCTCATGACTATCGGCAGTGCAGGAAGAAAAGGCAGCTGAAAGCTATTTTTGCATTTCACAGTTCTTGGGATGCTTTGTTTCCCTTTTAAACTCAGAGTTGCTTGAAAGAAGATCATGTTAAGTGCCAAGAACTGCCCCAGTGTCTGCTCAGAAACAATTTGTGATCTCTGAATAAATGATTAGTTGCAAATAGCGCACTTGTATCTGTAGTCTTTATCACCCTTGTTTCCATCATGTGCAAGATTCTCTGTTTCTTTTCTGCAGAGAAGGAGCTAAACTGACAGCTTTATATATGATTCGTACTAGATAAAAATTTATTAGAATTCACAATGTGGTTATTATCATTTGGGATATTATGTGCCTGCATAAGTCATTGTACAAAGGATTAAAAGCCTAAAAAATGTTAATAATAAAGCACCCAGATCTAATAACTTTAAAGATTAGAATTAATTGAATTAGTCTTTGATCTTGGGTGTTAAGTTTTAAGAGAAAAGTTCAGTAAGCATTTGCCATTCTATTTTCAAA
>VYZX01013331.1:47051-83809 GCA_013401335.1 Brachypteracias leptosomus
CTGCATAAATTCATGAGTTCTGTGATAATACTGTCTGTACAAAAGTGTAATTTATTGGCATTTCTGAATTCAGTAACTGAATTTGTGCTGGAAATTTCTCCCATTCATTTCCTTATTTTTCTTTACAATCCTTACTCAAGCTGGAATGGTCATTTTTCTATTGAAATTGTTGTTATACTGCTGCTTTTCTTTCTGATCACTCTCACCTAAGTCAATGGGAGAATCAAGATAGAATGTTAACCTTTGTTAAATAATTTGAACAAATTTTCGCATTCCTGATGTGAATTGATCTGGATTATGCTCACATACATCTATAAAGGGAAGCTTATAATTCAATAAATGTATTCTAAACCATTGATAGATTAATTCAGAAACCAGGGTCAGCAAGGGAACATTAAAAATCTATAAATGTCTACCTGCTGCTTAAAGACTGTCAGGGCAAAGTTTCACAAGATGGTTGCTAACATGATACAAGTATTACAACAGTTTATTTCACTGGAGGATGGGTACAGATACTAGTGTTAGGTCTGAACTGACCTTCTAACTGAATTTTGTCATACACGATACATACTTACCAGATAGAGGTACGCATGAACATGCTGGAAGGGGGCTCAGAACGTATTGCTGTTGTAATCCAGAAATCATTTTATTTGGGTGTAAATGTAGTTGCACAAATAAGGAAAGTGTTCTATTAAGCCCAACAGAGAGCTCAGGCAGAGTCTTCATTAAAGTGGTACAAAGACCACACCATCTGCTGCAGCCAGTCCCAGCTCTCCCCGGGTTTGTTTGCTCAGTGGTTCCTGCTGGCTGAAGCCACCTGTTCACTTAATTAGAAACACGTTCTTAAAACACTGCGTACTACAAGCACTGGGGCTCTCAAGAGGTGGGTTCTCAGGGAAAGAAGCAAGTTGCGAGCAAGATGAAACTTTGTTCATATCTTAAGTTTGGGAAACTGAATAAATGAGGAGAAAATAAGATGGAACTTTCAGAAAATACTTCGCCAAATTTTCTTTTGCTGTGGGTAGAAGACGACATATTTACTTCTTCCTCTTTTTCAGCAGTAGTAGTTTTATTCAGCCCTACTGCACTTAGTTAAGACAGTTCTGCATTTCACTAGCATTCAGAGAAAGTTGTGACCTTGCGAGCAAAAATTAACAGTAAAATAAAAGAAAGTACAGCTTTTTAAAGTATTTTTACTGTCATCATAAATCAAGACATAAGATGAAAGCAAAACTTGCATTTCAAACTTGCATGTAACAAAATGAAAGCAAAAGTTCTCAAATCTGTTCTAAAGCATTCTTTCTTGCCAGTCAAAATATTTGAAATTGTTTTAAGGCACACTGAAGTAGGGAAGAGAAGTATGCCTCATTAGAGTAATGGTACTTTACTACCTTGCAAAACAAGTCTACATGAACTCCGAACTTCACACACATTTTAGTCTTCCCAGAAAAGATAAAAGTTCTACTTGGTTTTCTTTCCACTGGCTAGCTGCCTGAAAGCAAATAATCAAGAATATATCCACTTCTTTTACTGGGTAAGCTGCATCTGGGATCCCATAAAAAGGAAAGGGAATTTAAGAGCACAAAGGAGAATATTGACATGAAATGTAAGGCATTGGAATCACAGAATGGTAGGGGCTGGAAGGGACCATCTAGTCCAACTCCCCTCCCAAAGCAGGGTCATCCAGGGCCGGTTGCCCAGGATCACGTCCAGGTGGGTTTTGAAAGTCCCTAGAGAAGGAGACTCCACAACCACTCTGGGCAGCCTGATCCAGTGCTCCATCACCCTCACAGGGAAGTTATTTTTCCTTATGTTTAGGTGGAACTCCCTTGTTCCAATTTGTTCCCGTTGCACCTTGTCCTATTGCTGAGCACCACTGAGAAGAGTCTGACCCCATCCTCTTGACACTCATCCTTTAGCTATTGATCAGCATTGATCAGATCCCCTCTCGGGCTTCTCTTCTCCAGCTCAGCAGCCCCAGGGCTCTCAGCCTTTCCTCATAAGCGAGATGCTCCAGTCCCCTCAGTATCTTTGCAGTCTCTGCTGGACTCTCCCCAGTAGTTCCTAGTTTCTGTTCCAGTTAGGACACGTGTGTACTTGGCAACCAATTTTGTTACTTTCCTTCTTACTGGAAGCCTCTTAGTAACTGTAATTGCTCTGGTTTTATAACTGCAGCTCCACTGAATGAAAGAAGTTGATCAGGATTACTGGAACTGTGTATGATAAATAGATCAATGTTCATCTCTGCTTTGCTTTGCAAAATGTGTGGTTTTACCATTGTTTGGTAGGATTTGCAAGACTTTTATCTCCAACAAGCACATGCATATCCCTGTGCAGTCTTTCCCAGCTGAAATTGTACAACCCAACAGGCACTTCTGAAAAGATAAGAACTTCAAAAAGACGTGTTCTTCAGATTTGTTTTGCATAACTGTAGGACTAGATCATTATTATATTAAGAAATACATGTTATATTTTTTTTACTGTTGAAATACATTATTAGATACTGGACCTGCAGGGTGTGTCTCCATGTAACTTTATTGCTTGCTTTTATGCTAGCGATCTTAATGAATTGGTTAATTACTTAATGGGACTTGGAGATAATAAACCTTCACTAAAAGTTTAATATTAATAATTACTATTATCATTATGAAGTATTACTCATTTACAGCAGGAGGGACTGGATCATGGCTGCTGGTACAGAAGATACTGTGGAATTCACAGTATCTCTAATTTTGTCCTCTAACTTAGGGCAGTTTCTGTCTGTGATGAGGGAGAAAGAGTTGAATCACATAAGTGAATTATTCCCTATTGGAAACTCAACAGTGTATCCCATACTTCATGACCAGCCTTATTTCTTTCTCCTTCTAATCTCTCCTGGAACTGTACTCTCATGATGTTGCAGCCTTGAATTATTTCTTGCCTTCTGTAATTACCAATCCTATTATATCCAGTTTCCTTTCCAGTCGTGCTGTAGTTATTATTCTTGCTGTAGTTATTATTCTCTTTAACCCTGCAAACTCCCTTTGGGGTCTGCCTTAATTTTGGCAGTTCTCGGGCTGTATATTCTTCATCTTCTGCTTTTACTAGTAAATCAAATGTCAATGATATTCAGTGTAACAGGTCAAGCAGAGAAAGATAACCAATTATCCTCTGTGTTTCTGAACTGTGGGTTTGAATTCCTGTGAACTGTATGTGTGTGCTTCTGCTCTTTACTTTGGCCATAATCTATGCATCCAGATATAGCCTGTGACTTAACGAGTCACAAGATGCAGATGAAGAAGGATGAGGGCAACATCTCTTCAGTGAACCAAGGTCACAGTCCAGTCCTGTAAATTCACCATGCTGTGAATTTACAACAGTTTAACCCGTCAGTTGTGTAACTTCTTTCTTGTACAGCATTGCGTCCTAAGAAAAAGATCAGAAAAGATGTTTTGGGTATTCAGCTCTGAGCAAGTCAGGAGTCAGCAGTAGGTTGCTCTTGCCAAGATGCATTCAAGTGTGGACTAGGTTCTTGCAGAGGTCTGCAGCACAGCAGGAGTAATTTTGACAGGAAGTTAGAATATAGAAGCTATGGAGTCTGAAGTATAAGAAAATATGGTAGAAAAAATTAATTAGAGAAACTATTTTTGCAGGGATACATATGTTTTCCTGTTTGTATTTCATTTTCAAAATTGTGGAGGTATGAGTTCAAAAAGTAAAATATTAATGGAAGAACCATGGGTTGAGTAATACTCAAAGATTGCCATGATTTTTTCCCCAACTGATATAATTAACTGTTCAACCAATTCTGTGATTGGCAAAACCCTTTAGTCGTACATATTATACTAGAAAATTGACAGGTACCTTTTATACATAAAATAAGTTGAAACATATATTGAGAATTTGTTATTTCTCTTTATACCATAAAATATGGATGAATTCTAACAAAGAGGTGAATGTATCTGAATAAAATTACTTCTGTGTATGTCAAGTTGATATAGCAGTTGCCATGGTAAACAAACATTGTACATAAATACTTAAATAAATAGTTGTATGTTTAGAATGGTAGCAAGCTGTTAACCAAGAGTTAGACACTGATAAACAAGATCCTGTAGAGAATCCTGGTGCTTTCAACTGGCTATATATCTATTTAATTAGCAAACTTAGAATTCAATGAAACTTAATAGTTCCAGCCTTTAATGGGAGGCTGGAGAAGTAGGCAAAGGAGAAAGGATGACAATAAGCATCATAGAATGTTTTAAAGAGAAAAAGGGAATATTCTGAATCCATACATCTTATCATCCCAATGTAAACCTGCTCCTGAGACTATGGACATTAAAAGAGAAAATAAAATTCAGTCCAAGTTGCAAATCCAAATGTTTCAATGGCAAGTTAAATCACATACTTCAACACAAATCATTATAGTCTTCTCAAAATAATGGATCTTGAATGTTTTTGTTAGCCCCAGAAGAAGATTAAGGGCATCTCTGTTTAGATTACGGGAGAGGGTAGTGGTACAGCCAAAGATGGGTGATGTCAGACTGACAGAAAACAGAAGGGATTTGTCACTAAAAGTAAGCAAACAAAATGAATTATTTTGATGCTGCCTCACAACATTATAAAATAGTAGATTTTGAAGTTATTCATAAACATCAGTGTTGTTGTATTCTGTGCTTCGCTGTGATATTTGCTTGTGTCCCAAGGCCAGTCAGGGATTGGAGTATTTTGTATGAGTCTCTTGATTTTTTTTTTACTTAGCTGCTCAGAGATTCTTCTCCTCTTCTCTTTAACTCATGTCTCTCCAGGCTTGTCCTAAGGCAGTTAAGTTTTGTACCTCATTACTTCTCTCGTTTAGCCCTGGTATAATAAGGAATGATGCATATTAACAGCTTGTTAAAATAACTTATCCCACTTCTGCTATCAGCAGTCCTGCTGATAGTCCAGTAGCCCCAACTAAGTACTTACATGCTTTTCCTGCCAAGAACTTGCCAGTGGTTTTCTGTACGGGTGATTATATGGGCTCAATGTCCTTATGCTCTATTTGGATTTAAATTAACATTAGGGCCGTATCCCATGTGCTTCTAATGAGTTAATCTAATAACTAATGGTCATCCGTGCTGTATTACCATCATCAGTGCAGTTAGGATTTTTTTTTTTAATGATTATATGGGGTCACTCTAGAAGCCATCATTGAACCTTGTATTTTCTATAAAAGTAGGTTTCTGTAGCAAAATGAAATAACTTTTATTCAGGCAATAGGTAACCTGTTGAAGGTTATTGTCGATCTGATGATATATCCTGCTTCAACTGCAGCAGTGCTATTTGGGAATCATCTAGTCACAAGCCAGAGAAAAATATTCTGACTGTTGGACAAAGATTTTTCCAATTTGGAAAACAATGAACCCGAGGTTGTATCAACCCTCAAGAAAACTTTAAAAGTTTAAATTTTTGCTCACAGTAAGGAACAATACAGGAAGATCTGCACAACAGACAAAATGCAAAGTTTGTTCAGAGTAGAAATACAGCTGAAATTTTATTAGATCTTGTATTGCTGTCATCAGTTGGTTTTTTTTCAAGTAGCTCTAGTCCCACATCAGCATCACACAGAGAAGGTAGCTGGGAACTGGGAGCTACCTGGGATCCCCACTGGGACTGGCAGGGCTGGGCCTGTTCCACTGCCTCCCACCAAGGTAACTGGACAAGCTAGCAGGGGAAAGCCAGGGGCAACCCTAGCCCTAGGGCAACCCTGTGAGGAAGAAGCAGGGCTGGGATGAGGTCAGGAAACAGGATCAGGAGCCTGGTGACCATGACCAGGGTGAAAGAGCCCCGTCACTGCCAGCCATGTCCATAGTGATGGGACAGGGCTGAGGTCCTGCCTGGTTGGGGTATGGATTAGCAGGGTCCATGACCCGATACAAGCCTGTAGCTCAGGTAGGGACAAGGGGAAGAGCCTCAGCTGAAAGCACCTCCTACGAGCAGGGACTCAGCACTGCCTGGAAGGTCCTCTCCAAGGGGGAAGGAGGCAGCCTGCAGCCGCACTGGTCCTCAGCTCCAGCAACAGAGACCTCCTGCCGGGGACATGTGCTCAGAGTCTTCATACACAGTTGAAGATTGGTGGTGTTCTTACCATCCAAAGTTATTTTCCCAGTCTTTTCCAGTTTTAAGTCAAACTAATTGTTATTTATCTGGCATATAAAATATTTCAAAATGGGTAAAGCTGTACTCTGAGGTCAGAGGGAAAGCAAACATGATCTCCAGACGTGATACAATGTGATTTATTTACTACTGGATTTGCTTCAAGTTATTGTGGTGCAGAGAAAAACAGGTTTTAATTATTATCTTTTCCAAATAACTGTCAATGTAACACTCATTTCTCCCATGTTTAGCATTCATTATGATTTATTTTACTTCAGGGAGAAGCAAATAGAAAAAAAAATGGTGCTATGCATTCAGCAATCTCACACTGTTAAGGAATTATTGCAGTATTTCTGCAGTGCAACAAAGACATACAGATGATTTATTAAATTATCATATTCTTTGTAATATTTTTATGCATTTTGAATTGTTTAATATTTAGTTGTCCTTAGAACAGATATTTTTAGTAAATTGATCACCATTTGTCTACCCGTTGCCTAGTTCATCTAGGAAAGATATTTCTGAGAAGTGAATAATTTGTGAGTATAAGCTGATATAGTCATATAGGTCTAATTCATTACTCAGACACTTGTCCTAGATAAGAGTTCCTAAGTATAAAATTGATAATACTTTCCATTGTAGATTAAACCCATCTTAGGTTTTGACCTACTACCAGCTTCCATGCTGAGTATCCTTTATGTAAAATTAATAGCTCTGGAATACTTCTGTGTTTTACAACTTGAGAAACATCTTAGAGCTTACAAATCTTTGGCAAGATCAGCTATTTTACAATTAGAGAGAGAAAAGCCAAGAAGGAAGTTCTGTATTATTTTAAAATGCAATGCATGGATCAGAAGTTTGGGTACCATGCAGCACTGTGCCCACAGTTCCCATTGCCATGTGTCCCCTTATGTAACCTTCCCTGTAACCTATATCAGTTCTCATGCACTTGATCCCACTCGTTCTGATTTGTATGTGACACCCATTCCCATTTTCCTGAATCATTGTCCTTACAGTCCAGAGAGTCTGCAGAAGTTAAATGACTCCTTTCTGTCTGTCCCTGCCTGTGTAGTTCACAGGTTCGTTTCGTCTGCTGTTGTACCAGCACTACAGAAAGGTTTATTAGCTTCCCAGGGAATGGCCAGTATTTATTGCCTGTCATGACAAACCTAAATAATGTTGTGCAATCTAGACAGCTTAACAACAATGTTTGGTTTGGGTGTTTTTGACAGAGAATAGATAACCACCAACTTGAACTCATTCAGCTCTTGAAGCATTTTATTTTACTTATATCATCCATTTTTCTGCTTTTTAAATTGTTCCCAATTCAGGACAGAATTAGATCTCTCATCTTAAAGACAATTGAGGTTCCCTAGAACAGTTCAGAAGGAATTTTGCCAGAAATTTGATAACCATAAATGCCACCCAAAGCCTACCTGCCATTATGTCCTTGATGGTCTGATGAATGGCTTGGGGAAATAAATAACTAAATTGTGGCTAAATAACAAAAAACTAATTAATTACTGTTTGTGTTTTCTTGCTAGGACATAAGAAACTCATTTAGAGCTGCCATTACTTGTTGGGTAAATATATTCTGAGGATAATAAATGTATAAGATTAGTCACTGTTCAGAGTAAATACATGATTAGTAGTTGTCAAAACGCGTGTGCTTGACAACAATAGGGCCAAGCAGCTGCTTTGCTGCACTGTGCCAAGGCTTGCTCAGGAGCTCCTCACTTCATGGACCACTGAAGCAACAGACAATAACAATTCCCCTGCTGCCATTAAATTTTGCAGAGTCACCGTGGATGCCAGGTGTCACTGACACGTGAAATTCTAATACTTCTTTGGCAGACTTTTGCCAAAGAACTGAAAACCCAGCAAACATCGTAATCGTGTGCTGAGGGGGGTGTTCCAGAGCAAAGCCAAAGTGATTGCAGTGAAATTAAATAAGGTATAAAACTGGTTTCAGAGAGGATACGGAGTGGTTTTCATTTATCAAGCTTTGAAATATGTGATTCAGAGCTCTTAAATATCTGTCTTTGTTTTTCATACTTCATGTGGCTCAGTGGATATCAACTGATACAAAAATTCAGAATTTGATGGGAAATTCAGTGAAAAAAACCCCACTATGGGTATAAGATGGAGGATGCATGAAGGGGCTTTACTGAACCGTACTGCTCAGCTCTAGGAACAGCTTCCATTCAAATGGAACTGTCTACAGCTCTTAAAAGCAGCCTCAGTAAGTAAGTTTGGTTACCTCCACTAATAGTACGTGAACCATCAAGACTAGAGAAGGTTCCTTCAGCTTTAATTTCTCTAAGGTCTTCCTGTCTCTTACCAGGGCAGAGGAACGAGGACAGCTGACAGTTACAGAGACACTAGTGCTCTCATCTAACACCCTTTCCACAAGCAGTAATTTAGTTTGGTAGATAACATCCTAGCAAGATTTTTTGGGTAATGATTCTGGGTTTGGGCATTTAAATCTACCCAGGGACTGCTACATAAGGATTTTATTGGGTTTCCTGTTATGATTTCTCATAGGAATTAAGGTTTTGTGGTTACATAAAACATATCCCTTTCAGACAAAATAGAAATACTATGGAGAAACTGTTATCATTAATTATACCTTTCTTTATTGGGAGAAATGAGGATGCAAAGATTAACCTGTCATTTGTTTTTATGACGTTTAATTTTGTCCATGCAATTAATAGAAAAGAGTGAAAACAGCTCAAAAGGCTTCAAGTCTTAACATCCTACCAAAGAAAGTGTTTCTTTTGATGAGGGAGGTAAATTAGAAAGACAGAGAGGCTTCGGTTAAATCTTCCACTTATGGTGTGTCTTTTTGGGGTGTGGTTTGTTTTGAATATCTGCAGTTCCACTATTTGCTTTCTTTTTTTGGTAGTTTACCAAAGATAGGAGTGTTCTGCACTTCAGGGTGAGTAATGAAGCTGGTTTAAAATGATGTAATTGCTTGGTTAGCTCATGGCATATTTTAACATGTTCAAAAGCAGTTTATTTTTTTGCACTGAGCCTGAAATTGGTTTTTTTAGGTGGAAAATATTTTCTAAATTTCTAATCCAAAGGTCTAAACCATGGGGTTTTCTTTTTACTTAAATACACAAGACTGCTTCATGCAGACTCCTGTGTTACAAGCTAAATTTCAGCTTGAGGAAATCTTTTGCACTTATATCTGTTTTCAGAACTTTTAATATGTGACAAAACAAACATGTTAGTAACTGTGTCTAAGCCATTGTATCGAAGTGGTTTTAATATTCTTTCAATTTGCAAATAATCTTACCAATTGTAGGCAAATCTCAGGGTTGCAGAGGCCACACTATTGCTTTAACAACAGCTTTCTTTACATTTTACAGTCAGCTCATGTCAATAGCTTCATTTCTTTGCTGTAATTCAAATTACCCGAATTTATTATATTTAGTACATGCATAAGTGATGTCAAAGTATTAACATAGTTCTCAGTTCTGATATTTTAATATATAATGATGTATCATATCTTTTCCTTTTTGTTAATGTTTCTTGTATCAGATGTCAATGTCATGGTTGTTAAAATACTGAGTTGCTTAAAAAATGCCCCAAGCATAAAAACCGCAGCTGTGACTCCTGGTAACTCACCGCCTTAACCCATAAAAGTTAACATCATCTGGCAAAATGAGTTCCTCTTACCTCTGGGGCAATCAACAGAATTTTTTATAGACAAAATATGTTCCAGTGTTAATTAGAGTTCCATCCCAAAGGAGATCAAGGTGACTTATCTGCCACTAATGCATATAAAATGTATATATATTCATTTCATATATTCCTTTCAGTTTGTTATTAGTGCAGTTACAAAAGGAATTAGTGATATTTTAAGTATGGGGCTGACAAAACCACTGCAGCTAATAAATGCTTTAAATTGTGTCAGTACTCTTACATGAGAAAACAATAATAACGTCCTCTTTTTCTTAAGAAAATACAACTGTGTCTCCCTAAAACACCTCACTTCATTAAAACTTAGACAGTAACCTTAGCAATAAGTTGGTAATTTAATTTCTGAAAAGGAAAATTCAGTGGGAAAAAAATCCACATTTATTTTGCATATGTTGTGGCCAAGATGGAAGTTGATAGCACCTAGTTAAGAGTATCAAGCTCCATAACGATGGGATGTAAATATGTAAGACCAAGACAATTCACTTCCACTAGTTAGTTTCTAAAGAATTGGAAGTTAAGGGGGCTGGTCTGTTGTCGGATTTTGAAACAGTCAAATGATTCCCATGGAGTCATGGTCATATGAGTAACAATAGATACATTTCCTGCAGAAAACCCAAGTGTGTCTGGTCCTTGCAACAAAGCTCCTGGTGCTGTGACAGTGCAGAGGCAACACAGATTTGAGAGGCTGTCTGCGAGAGACAGGGAGTTGGTGGCATTACGGTGTCAGTATGTCTAGAAGGGGTAGAGAGAAGGACATTGTTTTCAAGGTTGGCTGGCAGGAAAACATTTTAGGATGCTATTTCTCAAATTGAGAAATTTGGAAAAAAAATTCTCGCGAACAAGCAAACTAATCCAAGTATGATCACACAAACCAGGAATAGGAGATAGGAGTGAAATGTGGATGTGATGTTTACTCCTCCAAGTCAAGTTATACGTTACAACTCCCAATTATATATTTAGTCACTGAATGTCTCTGGTTTTGCCTGTGAGCTGTTCTTTCCTCTGCACATGAACTGTTAGGGCACAGGAATGTTAATTAGAGGGCAAGATAGGAAAGAAAATGTGTATTTTCAAGTGACACAGCAGATGCAAGGAGCAGATCAGAGGTAAAACAGACCGGATCTTTGGTTTCCTTATGACGGATGTCGTGCAGTGCAGAGACACCCAGGTTGGTGCAGACATCAGGATTCACATAGCCTGCTCCTCCTGGGCTAATCGCATTGCTGAAAAGCTGAGCACCTGCCCTAGAACAGAAAAAGATACTTAATCTGAGTGTGATTCTGTTGTTTCAGAAAGGAAAAGTATCTTCTATTGTGAAGGTAATCAAAAATTGTCATTTTTTTTCAAAGTAATCTTGCAAATAGCAGGAGGGAAAAATACTATAGTCTCAGAAAATTTTGTTTACTGTAGTGATCTGGGACAAATATTGTTTGCATATTGCATTATCATCTAAGACTAATGGCATATTTACTACACTGATACTAAAAGCAAACACTTTAATATTTGTAGTTATAGTTTCAATTTTTGCCTTTCTGTTTCCTGAGGCACCATAGAAAAAAGATGAAAATTAAAGAAAGTATTGCTTTATGAAAAATTGCAAGTGTTGTAAATTACATGTGTTGCTGGAGTTCCCTTGAATTATTCAGTGTTTTTTTAAGGTTTTATGCTCTGTGTGCAACAGTGTCTATGTTTATTTGATCTATTATTTTTATATAGTTGTCTGACACTTCTTTATGAAAAAGAATAAAAGATGTGAAGCATATCCATGGTGTCAAATTTTTATCGTGTCCAAACATTTTATGGTTCTGCATGTTTCAGATCAAAGAATGCTGGGCTATCTTTTTACTTGTTTGATTTAATCTAACCAGGAGAAACAGTATTTTAGAGTACATTTTACATATACAGATGTTCAGCAGATGAAGTGAGAAGATTAATTGTTAATTTTGAGTGAAATACTTATTCTCTAAAAATATTTTGAGGCGGACAGCTTTGGTCTCAGAATTTGGCTTTCTGTTGAATAAAGAATATTAATTAAAGTATACATAGGAAATCTTGTTTTGCTAGTACATTCACAAGGCAAATAGTAGCCTGCTCTGTGATTCTGTGTGATAGTCCAGGGAAGAGCAGTAGTAAAGAGTGTTCATTTGAGTTTTTAACGTTATGGACTGATAAACTAAATAGTTACAGTCAGGTGTAGCAGTTATAAAGCTGCTTTTGATTCCAGCGGGTGACGTCTGGGTTTCGTTTGCTCACTGTAGCTTATCGTGTTATGACTGCTCAGTGTAGTTCTTGGTTTATACCAGCTGAGGGTCTGGTGCTGTAATTTTGTCATTACACTCAAAAAGCTAATGAAACACTAGCAGTGAACTTGAAGAGCTTTTCCTGTGTCAAGTTTTACCAAGTTTTGAAATTTGTCTTTATTTGCAAAAAGCGTTTGCATTATCTTGGGGTTTGGAATCAGTATCTGTTGTATTCAGTATATTCTGGGAAGTGTATTCAGGGAATAGAGTGTCTATTGTATTAAACATAAATGTAGATTATATATGGAATTGGTTAGAAAATCAATGTTTTCTAAGAGTGGACAGGAAGGCGTTGTTGTTTCCATGGGTGTTTACTCTTTTGGATTATTTCTGGAAATACCTCACCTCCGCTGTAACTTTTGTATCCCTTCATGCATCTTGCTGCTGCCTGTCTAGCAGCAAACATACAGCTTTTCATTTGATATGAAAATATACAGGACTCAAACGTTTCCTCAAGGAAAACTCCTGGAGACTATAGTTCTTAGCTTGCCACAGATTAGATAGCCTTTTCCAGTTTATCACATACAAAAACATTTCTAAAATAACTTATTTATAAAGAAAGTGTCTGAGGCTGTTCAGTTAGGGGGAAATATGTCACTTGCTTTTAGATCCAATAAAGGTGTATTCTTTGGGGAGTGCAATAGAAGAAATGGCAAATAGATTGACTATATGCACCTGCAAGAAAAACTGTCAGGAATAAAAGTGTTACATAGTGCTCTGCTCTCCCGTGTGAGAGACAAAGAACTGTGTTGGAGAAATATTGAGTCCGCACTGGTACCAGCAAACCTGGTATGTGACAGTTTTCCAGCTTCTGTTATAGCCCTGAAAAATATTTTCTTGTCTAATGGTAATGTATGAATGGAATTTTATGTCACACGTGCATTGTTAAGTGAGGAAATATTTATATTTCACATTTCTAGAGACTATCTACATACATTTTTTAGTGATTCAAGCTTGGTAGGGAGTTATGTACATGGAGCATTCCCTTCTGTGATCCCCCCATCACATAGACCATTAGTGCTGCAGTAGCATTACTTCTGCTACCTCTTCTTGTCACCTGAGCTTAACTGTCTCATGGAGGCAGAGATTTCTTTCTATATCCTGTCTGCAGGAGTTTTTTATATCTGTCTTTCCTCTCTCAATTGCCCATGCATTTAACCTGGATTTTTAGAAAATCATGGATGTTGACCCAAATCTGCTACTTTGGTGGAAACAAAGATCACGTGAGTTTACTCTCTTGCTTTTTTGAGGTTAGAAAATCTGTAGCTCTTAGCATCCTGATATGTGTTAGAATGTATGAACTGTATAAAATTGTGACCAATCAAGAGGATGTTTATCCTATAAAAGCCTAAATCCTCTTTTGTGTATAATTAAAATTCTGAATCCCAATCAACATATTCTTTACTGATTCTTAAAAATAAAACATAACTTTTTTTTAATTAAAGAATTGTAACTTTGACACCATTTATCTAAGTCCTCCTCTGTTTGACTACCCTTCTACAAAATATAATGGAAAATTTATAAGGATTTATATGAATACTGATTCATGGGCTCAGTTTCTTTAGACAATATATGAGACTAAATTTTAAAACTTTGTCGATACGTGGACAGTGTTTGTGTAATCTACTGCCTTCCAGAACTTCAGAGGAAATCTTTCTAAACCTTTTAGGATCAATAAAATTATGACTCAAATCCAGAATTAATGATCAGTAAGATACGTGTCCAAAGAGAATATATCTTTTCAATCTCTACTGAGAAGTAAGCCAAGCCTATTGGCTGTATTTCATTAAGCTCAACTGAAGAGAGCCAGTGCATTCCCCATTTAGATCCTGAATCCCCTGGTTTTGTAGTGACTGCTTAAAAAGGAGAAAGAAATGTCCACATCTTTCTGGCTGTCACATCAGGACAATGTGGGATACCTCAGACACGGTAGAAATTAAACTGCTGCCAAAAGTAGTGTTTACTTTTTTATGTGCTGGGTAATTGTAGGAAAGGATCTAACTTAAAACTAGCAGATCTTCTATCTAAACTGGCATTCAAGTGGATACTTTCTTTTTGTTTGAGCTAATGTTTGTTGGAGTTCTCATTCAATTGTGATTTGTCAAAAGTTTCTGTCTTTCTGCTAAATCTTTGTTGAGAGATGCAGTTGTCACCTGTGGGAGTTGGTCTAGTGTGACTGACTGAGGCATATCAAATATATCAGCCCTCCAAGAAATAAAATGTGTTGTTTCTAGAGAAAGTAAAGGCAATTGCAAGCAAAAATCATTCCTCCAGCCAGTGTGTAACAAATTAATTCAGATTGGTGTTTAAGACAGTGCCTGGCCTTGTGTGTTTTCCTTACTCTCTGAAATTAATGAGTCTTAGGTATGCAACCTTAAAAAACATTTCTGAAAGACCCAGTCATAGTCTTCTTCCTGGAGATTCCATTTCTGTCTTTAAGTAATATTGCTGAGTTCCTGCCATAATTTACTCTGACTCCAAATTCATACCATTCTCTTTCTGTTTCCTTGAACAGCAGAGCAAGTGTGGTGGGGGAAATCCCTGTTAGGTAATGGAGTTAAGTTTAACGTAACTGTAAATTAAATGTACAACCTCTACACAGAGATGCAAAGAGGCTTTATTTCTTGTGCTTTCCCTCTTTTTCTTACACATTTCTGGAGCTGCTAGTTTCTTTGCATGTAATGACAAGAGCAGACTTGATATAGAGTGGATATTTCTGGCAGTGAGAGAGTGGCAATTTTAGATTTGCTGGGAAGTTAATTTTGTGAAGAAAATCTGAAAACAGCTCTTGTTGCAGGAGTGAAAAGGACAATGAATAGGTCAATAAAGGGCACAGGACAAGAATCTCTGGACCCCAGTTGTATCAATGCTCAATTCAAAGCATATTTTTCCATGGTCTAAAGGAATTTCTATAGGGGAATTTCAAACTCAATAGTAAGAATATATCAGACCTTGCTAACCTTGCAATAGCTGGTTTTGTGGGAGCCTGTTACTACATTTCTTCTCAGAAACCAGAAAAACATTTGACATAAATATTGTAATAAGTAATAAACAAGTAATAAGTGCATGCAAATATGATGCCAGCACAGGTCATAAAAATTCTGAAGTTTTCCTTTTTGTTTGTTTGTTTTTGGAATATGTATTTGCATTTATTCAAGTATATATTAATTTCAACCCTTCTATTTACAGGCTTCATAATTTCAAAGTATGAGTTACCTGTTGCCAAGTACTGAGTATTCCTGGAGACTTGTTGTTTAAGCCTGCAAAGAGTGGACCCAGCTGTTTTTATTGTTTCACATATTGACAGTTTTCTCTGCACAGAGCACTGAAATAGGGTTACCACAATCTTCACCAGATGAGAGACAGGGAGCTTGAATTAAACAGAAAATATCTGGTGCTCTACTCATGGAATTACTCTCAGCAGATAGGATGAAACAAATCTCCAATTTGTAGTCCTGATGTTCCATGGGATGCTATTTCAGGCACAGTATGCTTCATTCAGAAGAGAGTTAGAAATTTTACACAGCCCTCCTTGTAAATATTTCTGAATATCTTCTGCCTTTCTTAAGTTACTTTCCCTCCTTAGAAAGAAAAGGTAGATTCCTGCAAAGCTTCCTCTTGTCCAGAACTCTTGTCTGATCCAATCTGTAAGTGGAAGCACCACGTGATCTCTCAGACAAGGTGTGTCCAGAATTTCTGGTGATTCAACTCTAGATATGGATGTCAGGAATTTACAAAGAACTGTTTGTGATCAGAGCATAGAAGGAGAAATCTTAAATACCAAAAATACGAATTTTGGGGTTGATATTACAGTATTATCACTTGCTTGTTACTGGCTACCTTTGAACAGCTCCTTTTCACATTGAAAGTATGTTGTGATTTAATTAGATAAAATTACTATTAATTAAAAAGGTAAAAAAGATCTGTATGGGCAGATGGTACGGATTTTGGATTCTAACCCGGCTTTATGTAGATAATAGTAATTATCAAAATTTGATACATTGAATATGTCTGTATTCTTTTCTTCAGTGGCAATCTCAAAAGGTAAAAAGAAATATTATTGTGGGCTTTTAGTACAGATTTATAGCTATAACTCAGGTAAGATGATGTGGGAAGTGCTTACAAGCAAGAACAGCTCCACACAACCTGACATTCTTTATGTTTTTGGAGAACTAAATCTCACACTGCTTGAGTGATTTTGCCAGAACACTCCCAGTGCTTTGTCTTTGTGCCAGGCTTGTCATGGCAGCACTGAGCTGCTGAGAGAATTCCTTCCTGAGCCCTGGGGCAGGCATGGGGACAGTTCTCTCTGTTGTTCCACTGCCTTTGTGGGAGGCAGAACTATCCAGGTGTGGTTTTGTGGAATGAAAGTAGGAGCAGACACCACCAACTTCTCAGTCTTCAGTGGAATATGTGGAAAAACTGTCTGTGGCTCCCTTGGGCTGTTACAAAACCAGTGCAGCCAGATCACAGGTTGCAAAGATTCTTTATATATAATAGCATATCGTGTGCATTTCCTATCAGGGTTAGCTGCTCTGTCAGTGCATCCTTGTTCCCAACCAACCAAATTCAGGACTGCCAGTAGACATCCTGGTTTTGAAAGGATACCCTGCCATATTTCCCAGAATGGCATTGCCTCACTGAAACGCCCGTGGTGGGATAAACAATTCATTTGAATAACGTGTTGCAGTGGGACTCTTACACTGTATTTTTGATTTGTTAAATGCCTCTTATGGGCTTTCAACAGGTGTCTTAATTAAATACATCATTATTAAAGAGATTATAAAGTGGAGTAAATCTAGCTCCTTTTTCAGCTTTTAAATGTTACAGAAATAAAAGCAATTACTTGATTTGGCATGCGTAGCCTACAGTGTCTAGTTCTCCCAGCCAAAGCAGAATATTCAAGTCAGACTGCAAATAGTGATTCACAGAAAGGCATAGTAATCCAAGGTACCTTAATTTAGTAGTTATTTAACTTGCTCACATAGCTCCTCAAATCCAGATGTAAATTTCCTGAGACATTGAGGCTTAGGTTTCACAATTAGATACCTTAGTTTTTAGGTTGCAATGCTGTTCATGTGTTCTGTAGTCATAATAATTCCCTTTGTATTAGAAGTGTTTTCTGTGTGTTTGGAATATGCCTTTCCTGAAAATCCTCTGCCAAGCAATTCTGCATCTTCCATTTCAGATTTCTTCATGACTCATTTCACTACTCAATGGAAAAGTAACAGCATGGGAAGGAAACTAACCTGCTTCACATAGCAAAATAGTTGGAAAGCTCTCTGCTTTCTTATAGCAAAGGCAGGCAGTTTGTGTTCCATGTTAGAATGCATCCTACCGAGGTGCTTTCCTACATTGCCAATGAAGGCATTATAGTAAATATTATTGTTACATAAAGCTGTGCAACCAACCATATCTATCCCTCCCCCTTCAGGGAGAACCTGCTAAGTTTTGCCAGACTCCCTGTGTCAGCTTTATGCAAGGTGGAGTGAGGGGCAGGGCCAGTAAATCAGCCCTGTTCTCAGCAGAGGGGAAAACCTGCATCCAGCAGCTCGGTAAGGTCAGGTTGTGGTGGAAAGATTCACAGAGTGGGAAGCTCCTTTGCCTTCTGATACACATTGTCATTTTGATTCATTTATAGCTGCACAGAAGAGCAAAACAATTCCTTTTTAAACTCCAGCACCAAGAATGAATAATAAGGATAGAATAAATTTAATTTTTCTTTATTCTGACAAAACACGTAACACTTAATACTGGCAGAAGGAGAGTTGAACATTAATGTTAAATGCTGCACACAATGCAAAATGTATTACAGCGTCATTTAACATCTTCCCTGTAGAATATCTAAATATATCTATCAACACAGAACCCTCTTTGTGTCTCTTCTATATGTTTTCCCACCATGGGCCCATGAAATTAGGCATACAGATAATGGCCTTAAAAGAAATGCTAAATCTTTGCAAATAACCTACAAAATAGAACTCCCACTGTTCAGTACATCTTCACACCCTCTGGATGCAGTTAGCTGGACTCACTGGTGCACTTCAGTGTTCAGCCACAGTACTTGTACTTAGTCACTATTTAATCAATTAAGGCACCTTCTCGATCTCCACAGTGTCATGCCTGTAATTTATCTAACTAGACACACTTTTGTAATCCATCAAGATTTGATGGCAGCTTTTAAAATTAGAACCATTAGAATATCTTAAAAGTTTCCCTTCGCACATGCCTTTTCCTGTTGCCTCATCCATTCATTTTTATGTCTCAGAAAATAAATGTTCGACTGATTTGTCATAGTCTTATCATTCAATATATAAAGGGGGCTTATAAGAAAGACAGAGAAGGACTTTTTGCCAAGGCCTGTAGTGACAGGATGAAGTGCTGGGGCCTGGGCTGTGGGCCCTGAGTTGGAGTTGACCTGTGGATGAGTCCCAACCCAGCAACAGGTTTTGTTCCCCAGGTGGTTTCAGGCCCCAGAGACAGAACCTGCCCCACCTGTGTGAGGCCCCAACTGCCCCCAGGTGGTCGTGATTAGGGTTGTGAATGAGGCTAGAGCTGTATCAACCAGGAACTGACCAGTTTGTGAGAAGCAGCAAGGAGCTGATCAGGTGGAAGAGAGTTCCTGTGGAAGAAAGTTCCTATTGGGGCCAGTCAGAGGAGATTCTGTTGGGGGCAGCTTGCTGAGCTCTCTTTCAGTGGTACGTTCACCTTGGCTGGTTCGAGATGGAGAAGGGCAAACAGATGAAGAATAGGAGATGAGGGTGTGCTGGGGGGATGTTGCTGGATTTGGTGTTGGCATGAGGAAGAAAAGAGCTAGCAGCACACAGGACAAGGGACAACAGTTTTAAAGTGAGAGAAGGTAAATTTAAATTGGCTGCAAGGAATAAACTTTTGACAATGAGGGTGGCGAGATGCTGGAACAGATTGCTGAGAGAAGTTGTGGATGTGCCATCATTGCAAGTGTTCAAAGCAGGTTGGATAGGGCTTTAAGCAACCTGGTCTAGTGGGAGGTATCCCTGCCCAGGGCATAGGGGGGTTGGAACTAGATCTTTAAGGGTCCTTTCCAACTCGAACCATTCTATGATTCTAAATGTGGTCCTCTGTCATAAAATTAATTTAATGGCTTCCTGTTACCCCTGAGAAAGAGCACAGGGTCTTATTTGTTGGGCCTGTAATCAGCACTATTTTTATAGCATAACAGTGGTTTAATGCTGTGTATCCAGGGCTAAACTATAGCAGCTGCTCTGTCACCTGATGACCCTTCCCCAGCTGAGAAGGGGGATCAGGAAAAGGAGAGGAGACCTGTGGGTTGAAATGAGAACAGATTTAATGAAACAGAAAAACTAATATTGATACTAATGCTAATATGAAATAGAGTTAGCCCAGTGACTGTACAGTGGTCACAATAAATGGGAAAGCAGATCCTCGAGAACAGAATGATGTGCAAGGCTCTCCAGGCATGAGCACCCTTGAGAGGAGGAGCAGAAGCAGGAGGAGCAGGAGCCCCCATCCTCAGCAAACTTCTCCCTTTATAGTGAGCATGATGTGCTGGGATACCCCTGTAGCCAGCTGAGGGCACTGCCCTGGCTTTTGTCCCTCCCAGCTTAAGCTCCTGGCTTACTGGAAACCACTAATGGCCTGCAGACCATGGCTGGCCTGGGATACTGTCCCAGCCAAACCAGGACATGTGGACAAGAAAGAACAGGTATGGCTATAAACAGATCAAAAGTATCATTGTCAGGATTCAGCACTGCCTCTATCTTTAGAAAGGTTAATTAATTGCTGTGAATCACCTAAAAGTAGTTTGTAGAAATCTGTACAGAAATAGGAAGTTCAGTAACATTTTCCAGACTCTGGTGGAGTGGTTGGGATGTGCTGTTTAATTACAAGTATCTTTGTTTTCAAGAGAGTTTCATGTTTTGAGAGTATTAGTGAAACAGTAAATTACTAGAGTCATATTAAATGTTTATCTGATACACCTTGGTGCTTTCTCTTGTGATATATTTTCTTTGTGGTACCTGCGGTTGTCAGAACTCATTTGAAATTAGATTTTTGCTTTGATGCTCACTTCACCAAGAGCTTCAAAAACAACCCATACATTTCTGTTTGCAGTTTTTTCATACCCAGTTGTGTTTAATGATGTCTGCTTCGTCTCTCCTGCTTAAAATAGAGACAACCTTTTTTCCTTGGGTGAAACAAAACATTAATTGCTTTAAAAAATGAAATTTTCTCATTGAGAAAGGGAGCCAAAAGAAGGTAACAATGCGAAAAAATACTCAGGTTTGGTTGAAGCATTTATGTATTAATGAAATTTCTGCAATATATTTAATTTAAAACTGTGGTAAAAAGTCTTTTTTGCCTTTGTGGAATAATACTAGGATTTCCCCACATCTGGTCAGGATCCTCAGTGCTTTCCTGGGCTCAGGTTTGTGTCTGAAAGCAGAAGTGTCATTGGGGACTGCTGGTAATGGGGCAGTTTTCATATATAATCTGCATTTTTGCAGGATTGTGACCTTAGATATGTGGGTTTGAGTGTGTCACATTTTGTTATACATGTGCAATCCCATATACTTTAAAAAGATTTGGGATATACTCCATAGAAGTTGGGTTTATTTACTCCAGCAGTTTGAACAATTCTTTGTTAGTAATTTCTGTAATGCAGCATCGTGTTGTCAGCTTCATGAAATCATTACTTTATGTGAGAAATAGAGATCTTAGTTACTCCAAGGACAGATTCTAGTAAAACTTCATAAAAACTGAGTGGAGTAAACACACAAAATCAGCAGATTTAAAGCAGGCTGATGTGTAGCACAGTCTGTCAACCCAAATTGATCTAAATATTACTAACCTGAGAACAGATTAGTTAATAATGGACAAAATTAACCTCTCTGTTCAGATTCTCTTATAACCAGGTGCCACACACCAATCTCAAGCAACAGCCAGCAAAATTTTTGCACAGTATTTTAGATCCAGAATTCATTAGGACAAACTCAGAGAAAAATATTACTTGTGTTTTGTGAATCGTGCCTTACACAGAACTCCAGGATTTGGCCGCTTTTTCATATTCGCTGTGTTTGGAGCTTACACTCAAGTCTGAACAACAGTTAGTGCATTATTTGTTCTTATTTGTGGTTTTGCTTTGCAATTTAGATGCTTTACGGAAATTGAAAGGTCATCTACTAATTTTAATTCTTTTTTTTATAAAAACCATTATGAATGAATGCTGACTTCCTGACAGTGGAGCTGAGGGGCAGTGCAGTAGGTCTGCATTGGTTATGCAGTAATCTCCCCAAGATATCTCCACACCTTTCTGTTTGCCATTACCAGTCAGGACATGTGCCTAAAATCATCATGACTATTCTTACTTGTGACCTATTTGCTTTGTAATTGGCTGTAATTTCATGTGGAACACACGTTCATTGACGTAAGAAAATGAAATAAGCTTGTTCAAAATTTTCTTAGTGGACTTCCAACCCAGATGGAATTCAATATTTGAACAAGCCTGAAACTTAGATTTACTTGATGAAAATTACTGCTTTTGATCATAAGACGGGAAGGCATAATTTTGGCATTTTCATGAGAAGCCAAATTCTGCTTGAATGCATGAAAATAATTGCTCTGATTAGTGTCACTGTGAAAATAAGTTCTGATTCATTTCATTGTGACAATAAAGGGAAGCTCATGATTTTGGTAATTCTAGGATTCTTGCCATCCTGAATTTAATTTAGAGAAAAGTAATTTCACCTGGATAAGAAGTGAAAAATGTTTTCTCGCTTCTCAGTCTTGCTGGGTGAAGATGCTTTTTTGTCTGCAACCTCTTTCACAGAACCTTTAGTTTAGAGAAACATAATTATTAACTGTAATTTTGTCTCTTCAAGACAGGTAGCTTGAAGGTATAAGAAGATATATTTTCTTAGGAAACTCACATCTGAGTAGCTATTTGATATTTGTTTGTGTTCATATAAGCAGTAGAAACCTAATTTTTTTACCCTACAATTGCAAGGAAGTGTTCTTTCTACACTACTTTGTATGCTATGACACAAGAAAGGAGAAAGACTTGGGGAAAAAAGCTTTGTGTTTGAAAACAAAGTCCATAATCAGTTATCTGAAGATGGGATTAAAATAAATGAGGTTATTTCTGTAATAGGTTAATCATGCTATCCGTATCTGTTGTTTACTCTTCCTAATTTGTAGTTACAGTATGTAATGTCTGCCATTCCTATAATTTCTTGTTATTATGATGATAAGAGCAGAGCTATTCAAACAGGATTGTGTGTAAGTGTACCAGTGTAATCAGAGGACTCCCTGCCATCCTTGGCTTGCATTTCTTGGCTGGGAGGTTCCTTTACTAAGCAGAAGGAAACTCTTCTGAAGCGTTTTAGTAGGAATTAACAATGCAGCCATATATATGTAAATTATATGGATTTAGAACAATCTCATGAAGTAAAACAAATATGCCTGATAAGAAAACTCTACTAGAAGAGATTGGTGTATCACTTGTCTCTTGTTGATTGCTAATAGAACACTTTCATGTTCTGAATTCACATCACCGAGCTATTATTTTGACAGGTCCTAGATGAAATACAATCCAGATATTTTTCCTTTAGGAAAGTAAGTTACAAGAAACATATTTATTCTTTGCCTCGCTCATAAGTTTCAGGCCCATCAAAAATCCCCTTTTATCTGAGTTCAGATTGTGTTGGTTGTCAGTCTCTTTACTGCGGGTTCGATAGCATTCTTGCTTGTCAACTTATTTAAAGAGTAATCTGAAAGAGCATAAAGGAATTTCAAACATTTCAAGAGCTATACAATGGGAAGATATGTCTTCTATGAAACTTGAGATAGGAATTTAATAACTTCTCCTGGTATGCAAAATAAGGTCATTCTATAACCCAAATCTCTGTAACCATTTCAAAATGACTTACAAAAGGCTCTTAATGCACTCCGGGTATCTGCAGGCAGCTCATCTGTATGAGGAGAATTCTTGCTGAATGTGTGAGAACGAGGAATGGGTTTCAAGTAGGCCAAATCCTGTCAAAAGGTTGTGCTTGATTTAAAATACTGGATGTCTTTATAGTCTACTTTAAATACTCTGTAAAACTGAAGACTCTGTAGGAAACATCACCGTTTATTGAAGTTAAATTATTGAAAACAGTCAGTTTGCATGTTGGTAACTCTAAGGCAGTATAATAACTTCCAATAATATAAACTTTCATGTATAAACTCTTTTTTTTATTTTTTTCAGTTGTGTTACGTATTTGCTAGATATGAGAGAATGCAAGGCTGTCACTTTTCTGTACCATGCCTTGATACTTGGGTGTGCCCATGTTCTACCAGTGGGAGGAAAGGAAGAAATACTAGAGATCTCTGCACACTTTTCCCCTTCTGTTTCTCCTGTTAATTGTAAGAGTGATGTGGACTACACTAGTGCTTCAGAATAGTCAATACATATTGCAAGAGGGTGATTTGGCCTTTGGTCTACAAAGTAAAAGGAGGAAGATCTTCAAAGGGAACAACACTTATACATGCTCTAAGATGACAGAACGTAAATGTTGTTCATAAGAGGATGTGATCCATGATAGCTAATATTGCAGGAGAGTGATAATTCCTGAAACAGCGTCAGTGGAATGTGTGTTCCCAAGATAGAGGTGTGAATTTACCCCATGGCAGGTGTTGCTTTGCTCTATAGGTCTGAAGAATATACTGTTCTTTCCCACCTCTTGCAAAAATGTACCCTCACTGAGGTGATTTTTCTCTCTGATGATGAATATTTGGTGTGCCTCTATCTGGCAATCTGCCCCATTGTGCTGGGCTCTGCTAAAAAGAGATAATGTTACATATGATAAAAAAGCAGAAACCTGAGTTACCACAAGTATATAGGAGGGAAAAAAAAGGTAATTTTGCCACCATTCCCTCTCAAGTTTGATTATCTCTGAAAGCACAGTTTAATGACTGTGGAATAGTTTTCTCCTTGGAGCCTTTTCAAAATGGTAGCTCATTACTCTTTATCAGACTCCAGAAGTAAAGAGGTAGTTTGACATTATTGTCGTTACAGAAATGTAGGCAGATGGGTTAAGGGACTTCTCCAGTGAAGATGGCATAAACCTGACATGAGAATCCATAAATAAATTGGTTGATCTACTGGAGGCAACAGTTTAAAACCAAACGTTCAGGCTGCTTCACCATTCTCCCTTAGTACGTAGGTATATTGCTTTGTCTGTGGATACCTCATGAACACAGAGATAAGGATGAGCATCTACCCAAGGAAAATTGAACAAAGATAGAGTAATCCTTCCTTTTAGCCTCTGCATTCATGGTCTGAGGAATTCATTTAAAATGTATGGATTTGCTGAAGAGCAAGTCTTTAAAGGAGTGTATTTGTTTTCCTTCCTCACATGATGTATGTTTATATAAGGAAGATTTGTTCACATCACTGTGCTCTCCAGATACCCAGGTAGGTCTTGGCTACTAGTGGTATTTTCAGAGGAGTCTGAGGACTCCAGTGCTTCTGATTTTGGCCAGTTTAACTGTAACCTCTGGACTATGCCTTATGGAAGCATATACATTGATATACATTTTTTCTGCTAACCCAATGACAGGTTCGTTTGTGCTGAGTTCGAGACAAATTTTGGTGGGATGCACAAAGAATAGGGATGTGACCCTGTGGTTCCTTACAGAAATTTATTAATACTGTGGAGTTCTGCTCTTTTTACCCTTTTTAATGTCCAAGAGTTAATGTCCAACAGGATTGAGGCTTCAGAATTTATCCTGAAGTTGTCACAGAAGTAGAATTTTTCTTCATGTCTGTAAGTTTTAGCAGGAGCAGTAAAGTTTTCAGCCTTATTTTGGGATGAAAGACTTACCAGAGTGTCTAACAATGTAGGCAATTTTTATAGTACCATTACAGCCATTTCAAAACCATGTGAGTGTAGTTAGTGGCAGAAAAAAACCCAGTAGCTTTCACACTGTGGTAGTACAAGATAGTACTGCAGAACTTATTTTAATTTCTAAGACAGTTACCCCCAAACTCACACTAAAGAATTATAAGAGCTTTTCTTATATTTTAATTTCAAGACAAAAGCTAAAGTAAAAATGAATGTATAAAAGCCTCTATTCCCATCAAGTTAATCTTATCACATTGTTAGTAGTGTTTATTTTATAATTGGGACAAATATCATTTTACTGCAATGAGTTTCTTGATTGGAAATTAAGGAAATTTCAACTTAGAGCTGTTAAATACACAAGCAGGGGTTTAACAGAAGAGAGATTCATGGGTAGTTCACTGCATGCAGAAGTTGTGCTTCTTGCCTTGTAAGTGAACTGGGAACACTGTAGTATTAACATTTTACAAGGGATTTTGATTGTTCAGAAAGACTCTGGGGACCAGAGAGCATAATTTCTTATGGGATGCTCCCTTGAAGATACCAGAGCCTTTTTAAAGCAGAAGGAAATGAGTGTGCTGCTGTTTGTTTGCTCTACCATTATTTCCATATTTATTTTTTACACCTAAAATTTCAAGAAAAAGGAGTTACCTCTTTGAAAGCTTTATTAAAAAAATAAATCATTTCTAACTAGAGACAAATATGGACAAAATGCGGACATATTTGAGGGGAGAAGTAGGTGTAATTTATTAATTTAAGCAACAGCTCAGATGGAGCACACCAGTGAGTACTAAAAGGAGGTCCACTGAATGAAATGGTGTGGATTAATGTAATGCCACAGCTTTGGGGCAAAACTTATGCAAAGTGAGGACAAAATATCTTTAAATGCATTTGAAAATTTTGGCGTGATTTTCCTTTAAGCAAAGAATAGTGGACAGATAGAATTGATTAAATTTTAAATATTTATATGCATGTGTTGTTCGTGTTTGCTTTACACCATTGGAATTATTCTTCATTTACATTGGGATGAGGCTGGACTAGGCTGATGTTTTAAAATAGGCACATAGCACTTCTTAAAATTCTAAAATAGATCTGTAAATAGAAAGATGAGCAGATTTAAAAAACCAACTAGAACCTAGCATAATAAAGGAAAAAGAAAATTAAAAGCCTTCAGTAGTTTCAGTTGAATTCAGCTGTGAAGCTTACAATCACTTTCATTTTGTCATTGCTTACGTAATCCTTGGTTTAAATTTCAGAGAGCTCTATTCCCTTGGATTTGTCAGTTCAGTTGGATATTTCAGTCCGTGCAGAAGCTGCTCTCTGGATGAGCGTGTCTGGTTGGGAGTCGCTGTGTGCGAGGTGGAGCAGTGGAGTGTAGGTTCAGTTTGGAGCTCAGAACTAGGCAAAGCCACAGTGGCAGCTTGTCCTGATTTTCAGAGCCTAGAAAGAAACAGATGAAAAGAAATCAGAAAGGCTCTAGAATCTTCCTCTCTGTGCTCTTTTTAGAATTAGTTTCTTTCCCACAAAAATAAACGATCACTCTGTGAAATGTTATTCCTGGAAAAGTGGTGATAATATTCAACTGGGTTGCTTTATACCATGGGTGCTGAGGAGAGTACAGTACATTTATGGTTCCATCTGGAAAGAAGCTGCAGTAATGAACTCGTGTTGTTGTTTTGCCAATTTAACACTTCATGAAATACTGAAGTGCCTCTTGCATGTTCAGAAAGGATTTCTGTTAGCGGTTTTGTGAGAAGCAATTCAAATTGAATACAGTAATTTTGAACTGTTTGTTTAATAATATGAAGAGCAATAATAGCAATCATAAAATCATCTGTGCTTATATATTAACATGGAGAGAATCAGAATTGATGCAAAAATCCCTGAGGGCCTTTATCCCTCGATGTCTGACCACTGGCTCCAGCAGACCCACCAAGCTGATCCCTGTAGATCTCCACAAATTCCAGCTATTCATATCAGCTGTTCATTTTGTGTATACTGTTTTCCAGAGCTGAATAAATATTATTAAAAATAGAGTTGGTGGATTGTCAATTGAATTCTAAAGTGAATTCACATCAGCCAGGCTAGTGGCCTTTGACTTTCAATTTGCTCTGAAAAGTAAGTTTTACTTGCATGAATGTGGATAGAAAGTGAATGCTGAACTGACCTGAGTACTTGCCAAAAGCAGGTGGGTTTACTCTAAGTGGAGCTGATGTAGATCAGGGTAGCAGCTCAAGGATCAATGCAGTAAAAAAGTGAGAAGAGAAACTAAATGGCTTTTAATATATCCCAAAGACATAGCACATTTTATGAGATGATGTGCTCTGTGGCACTCTGGGAACACAGTTTCTCCAAATTACTAACAAATATTTGCTGTGTGTCTAGGATCTAAATGCATCTTTTGCAGTATGACTGTAAAAATGCACATATTTCCATGAGTACTTACCAGTATTTTGTTCAATTATGGAAGTGTAAGTTTAGAATGGACACTTTTTTTTTGAAGGAAAAATGTTTGCTTCTAAACAAATATCAAATCATCAAATTCATTCCAATTTTTAAATTATTTTATTTTAAACAGTCAACATATGTGTGACTTTATGTGGCTTCCTCAGGTTCTTTTCGTTCTGAGGAATGTTGTTTTGTAATAAAATATCCCAAGTTTTTTTAATAGACAATCTTAATAGTTTTATTTAGTGCAACATCTCTGTACTTTCAGACACTGTGTCCCTTGTTTGTTTTCTGGTTTATGACACAAGCCATCTCCTAGTTTTGTAAGGGAATAATTAAGGTACTGTTTTAACTTAAAACTGAAATAATCTGGGATGCTCAGGCCAACAACATTGGGTTTAAGGCCACGGCACAGAAAAGTGTTCCTTTTTTTCACTGCAACTTTTTCACTTCTGAATTGTCAAGGTCTGTTTGATTTCCCAAACACATTTTCTATAGAGAAGCAAGGATTAAATAAATGTAAGAATTGTTTTATTTGCTTCTTGTTTCACTTGTTTTATTTGGGCAATTTCTTGGGAGATTGAGTAGTAAAGATCAGGTTTAATATCAGACATCCTTCAGTGGGTTTTTTCTGAAGTAATTGCCCACGCAGTGTGTGTGTATCTGCATGAAGGTGTGTAGATGTGTTTTAGGTTACTAGTCATTTAGTTTATGAGATGATAGACATAGAAAACACCACAAGCCATGTGGATGGTTAGTTTGCATATTCTCTTAAGACTTAAATAAGAACATAGTGTATGTTCTTTCAGGTAGTGACTGTTTTTTTTCTACCAGTGATTTCAGGTTCCGTGGCAGCTAGGTTATTGCTCATCACAATATTGCTGCTGAATTAATAATAAGTAGTGGTGATGATAATGATGATAGTAAGGATAGAGTGATTTCAAGCAGAATCTAAGACTTTCCAAGCATTGGTCTGTTGTCAGGGTCTCTTGGGACATTTTTTGGACAATGTTTTCCATGGACTACAATATTTTTACTGTTTTACTGAAATGTATATGATGCAGGAGTAGGAATAGAGATGTAAATGCAGCAGGTAAGCCTGGCAAGCATCTGCCAGCACTGGAATGGTGTTTGCAGCCCCAGATTGGCACCATCTGGATTGCACCATTCGTAATGGGATCATATGTGTACATGCCATTAGTTTATGTCAGTAGCTGTGGGGATTAGATGAAATTAAGGAGCAGTAAATGCTGCTTTGAAACCAGCTTGATTTTGTAAACTCAACTTGAAAGCCGCTGTAATTCTGGCAATTACCCTAGGACTGCTGGACTTAGGGGCAAAAATAGGTCTCTTATAACACATTACTCTCTCCTCTTCTGTAGCTGAAGAGCTTCTTAAAAACAAGGTGATTTGGGGAGGTGGTTTTGTGGTACTGGAGGAGTATGGAGTGAAGAATCAGAATCTGAAGGTAGATTGACATAAAGGAGGACTGGTAAGAATGATGACCAGTGAGACTTATTGTGACAGAAGAGAGGAGACAAAAGGCTAGAAAGATGGGGGAAAAAAGTGATTTCTTTATTAGTGTGAGAATTCCTGGCAGAGATATGTGCAGTCAGAGGAATCTTTAATTAATGCCTGCTTGCTTCTCTTCAATGAATTAGCCTAAAATCCACCATGTGGTTTAATGATTCTATTTTTTTTAAATTATATTGACAATTACTCAATGACTGTTTTCATGTAATAAAAATCAGTCTGGAGTAAACTTGGCAGCTGAGTCACTCCTCCCGAGGGATACCAGGTGAAATGCTGAGATGATGTCAGCAGTGAATCAACTGATGCTGGTGTTCAACCTCTCTCTGTGTAGAAATGACTCACAATGCATACCCAGACTGAAATCTGCTGTGAATTTGTTCTACTTGACTCTAGGGCTGCAAGGACTGGTCTCTGTGTTCTTTCCAATATGTCAGAAACTCTACATCTTTATTATCCACATTTGACTTCTTTTTAATGGAAAATGTAAGGAGAAAATATTGCTCTTTCACACAGGTAAGACACCTTTAGTGAATAAGGCCCCAGTAATTTCACCTCTGGAGTCCCAGAGAAATGTATCTGCATGTAACAATAGCCTAAAAATAATTTGCTTTGGGAATCCAGGAGATGAACACACATCTATATGCACACACATAGAGAGAGGGAGAGCAGTTTTCAAATTACTTATTGATAACAAATATAAGAAAATCTTTGAAGCTCTACAAACTTTGTAGATACTGATGTTTTCAAAGTCTTTCTGTGGCATGGTTAAAAACCTGTACTGGTGGCTCTGATACTCAGAGAAGCATGAGTATATAAGACAATTTTAAGAAAAAGTATACCCTGATTTGGCTTTAAGGTTTAATTTCTTTTTATCCATCAGTGAACTGATTTATTTTTTTTTTCATGCTTTCTTCCAATGTCAGAACTTTCTTTCTAAAGATGGTGTGCAGAATTGATAAATTATGTTAGGCTGTGTACAACTAAAAATACCCACATACCTGCAGTACAAAATGATGCTTGTTTCCCTACCCTGGCACATCTCACTGATCCCATTCGTGGCAAATTATCTTCCCAGGCCCCTCTAAACACTGAGTCCTGCAGCAATATCCCCCCTTACATGCTTTGTA
Organism: Brachypteracias leptosomus; assembly: GCA_013401335.1. NCBI lineage: Eukaryota > Metazoa > Chordata > Aves > Coraciiformes > Brachypteraciidae > Brachypteracias > Brachypteracias leptosomus. The sequence goes on from VYZX01013331.1 coordinate 77,163, forward strand.
AAGGTGAGGTCAGGCAGGGCTGACCAGTGGTGGGATGTATTGATTTATTCCAGCCGGGCCAGCGGCGCTGGTTACAGCACAGCCACAGAAGTTTGCTACACAGGTTTTATCACACAGCTGTAAGCCAGGCAGGTATCTTCATTAGCCCCACGCTGGGTGAGCCAAGTGCCAGCTTGTGGCATGGCTCACAGCCATGTCCCTTTGTTGTTCCCAACCTCTTGCTCATTGTATGTCCCTGAAGAAAACTTCAGGAAGCAGCAAGTTGGAGCCCACAGGGAAGAGAAAGAGCCAGGAAGGCTGAAAGCAGCAACAGCAGCAGAATGTCCTTTCCAAAGAGTGCTGTGGCTCTTGTTCTCTGCAGTCAGATTTCTTTTTCATGAAAACTTGACTGTGAGCATAGAGGAAAAGAAAATGTGTCTGAGTCTTGGCCCAGTATGGGACTGGGGATACAAATGGAACTTCTCAGAATCCTGTTGTTTCAACTGGGCTTATGTATTGGCTGGTAGTTACAGTCCTTCCTTTTGCTCAACATCATTTAACATCTCTTTTATCTTAATTTCCCTTTCCCCCATGTCTTCTCACCCTCATATGACTAATTAAATTTTCTTTCCAGTAGCCTAATTTCCTCCTAACTCAGCTCACCAGTTCAAATGAATCATGTCATCTGTAGAAACCCAGTGTTCACTGAGCTGTGGCTGCTGTTCCCTTTCCCCACACAGTGTCAATCCTTTCTCTTTAGATTACAAATATATTAGGTACAAATTATCTACACTATCACAGTGGCTACAATTTCAGCACCATCATAATAAACACGTTGAATAATAATGCAATAAAACAGTTTACTCATGCCCCACAGTCATGCCAGATATATTTTGCTTATAACTTACATTAGAAAAAGGAAATAAATAGGTATAAATGACTTTGTGTGTGATTGTGGCCATGTATGCATTCACATTGCAGTGTTAAAATATGTCTCTAGTGTATGTACATCTGTGTACAAACTGATACAAGCACCATATTCCTGTTACATATCAGTTTTCTTCTGAAAGAAAAGCTAATCATGTTGTGATTCACAGTCAAAACGCTGCACTCTCAAAATACATTCAGAATAGACTTATCCTTAGTAGGGTCACACTTTACAACTGTATTCAAATAATAGAGTGCTGAATTTTTATTTTTCTCTTAAGCAGACAGATTTGCCTTTCTGAAAAGAGGAAAAAATAAAGATAGAAGGAATTTATATGCAGTACCTAGATACATATGGTTATCAGCTCAAATATACAGAGTTTTTTTAACCAGGTTGAACCCTTTTTTGAGGGTGATAAAAAATCCACATACAAGAAACATAAAAGCCCTAAGGCTTAGGTTTCCATATGTGACAATCTCCCCCTCCCCTGCCGTTTCTGAAGCTGATATCCCACTATATCAGGCAGCTTTGTGTTTGGTTATTCTTTGTTAGGAATAATGTGTTGTAGGTATAGAGCCAGGGAGTGAAGACCCATCCTGGATACACCAGCTCTGTAGCCTCTGGGGGGAGAAATCTGTGCCTTATACTCTTTTTGTTGGGGAGTTTAGCTCCTCTCATGACTTTGAACACTTGATATTGTTATTGTGAAATTGCAGTCATTTACTTAAAATCAAATATGTTACTTTGTGTGTTCAAAAAGTTTGTCGTAAAAGCAAGAAAAAAATACAAGTCTCACTAAAATCCTGTTATATCCGGAATTATTTTGCTATGATTTTGCTATAATGATCTCATTCATTTTTCCAAGATATGCAGAGCTCCAAGCACATACCCCACTCTGTAGTTTTACTGCTGTCATAATGAAAAATTGTATTTACTGGGAGAAGTGACGTTTTTTGCCTTTCGACAAATTCATGGAAATCTCGTTTTTTACTTGCAAATATTTGCAAAGTAAGAATTGATACCTTTGCACAGATCTGCCTTGTGAGGTGCTATGACACTTTGAAGTTCTTTGATCATTTTATTTAGTTTGTCACACTCCAGGCTGTTTAAATATAGTTGGGCGTGTTGATAGACTTATGAAAGTGGCTAGCGGGGCTGTCTCTGGAGCTGAATTCATTAGTCTGGGCTCTCTTGTAAGAGTTAGAACAAAAGCTTGGAAGTTAATAACAGCCATGTGCAAGTTTTACAACAAAACCTGAACCCAGGTGTGGCTCCAGTCAAATGTGTAGCTGGCTGTAATGTCCTCAAACAATGCAGATTAACTGCAACCTGACGGCAGATGGTATCTCCCTGTCAGTGCTACACTACTCATTTCATACTGCACATCAACTTCTTCCTGCTGATGGAAAGATTTCTGCAGTGATTTCTGTGGAGCTCGCAGAGTAAACCACAAGGTCAGGGCAGAATTAAACAAGCTGTTAACAGTGAACCTACCATCATCATCAGTTGCTAGAGTAAAACAAGAGTCTCTTTAGAAGATATTTGTGTGGCAGGTGAGACTTGAAGAAAGACAGCCTTTGGTGAAAGGGTTCCTGCTGGAAGCCACTGTGGAATACCAATAAAACACCTTTGTGTCACTGACAAACATAACTGGTTTGTGTGGCAGACCAGGAGTGCAACAGTGAGAATTGGGCATTGACCTTCACAAATCCAGAGCCTTCAGATGTGTAATTTTGAAATGTTTTCAGTTCGTAGGAACTGCATTTTCTTCACAAAGGTGCCATAACTAATTTGCCATTTTTGTCAGATTGGGTATATAAAGGTATGAATATAGAAAGTATTGGCTTACAGAGGTGCCAGCAGTGCTTTCTTAAACTTGTATTTATTGGTGTTTAAAAGAGAAATAATTAAGCAGGCAGATGACTTAGCTGTAGTTAATACTGCACTGAAGAGCTCCAAGTCTTCACCTCAAAACTGTAAAATTAACTACCAGGCAGTTAAAAATATGTACCTAGCACAGTATTTCATATTTAATGGAAATTCATCAGGAATCCATCAGTCAGAAGAGGCTTGCAGAGAAGGAGAGGTATGATTCTGTCACTTTCTGGTTCGTTCTTAGGCTGCAGGACTGAACTGGCTGCTGTGGCTCTTGGGTTCCGTGCAGCCAGGCTGGTAAAGCCCTCGGGGGTTCTGGACCACACTCATTAGTGCAATTTGTTTGGCTTTGTTTTACCTCTGGTTATACTATGATATATATAGAACTTGTACAATCAGCCCAGAAGTGTTAGGCAATGTGAAATGTCTCTTCACTTAAAGAAAAGAATGTTTTTGTTGCTGCCACCATAAATTTGATTCGTGTTTCATTTTTGTTTTGGCATGTGCGAAAGGCACCTTTCTCTTTCCCAGGACAGAAATTGCTTCTATTGTAGGAAACACCCGACTTTGGATGCTTCCCGCAAAGCTGAAGGATTCCTTCTGCAGGGAAAATGTCTCTTCTGAAAATGATTGCTAGGTTTAATTTATCAAAATGTGTCAACATGACTAATTGTAAGATAAGTGCTGGAGCTTATTCTGTGCAGGATAATGCTGAATATTTTCACTCAATACAGCAACATATTTCAACTGTGGCAGTAACATCTCAAACCCTTTCTCACAGCAGGTCAGGAAAATAAATGTGATGCTGCTTCAGAGTAAATGGTATAAATGGTTCTACAGCAGATGACAACTGGCAAATTGATGTTTATTCTGTTTACAAACTGAGTCAATTTTTAAATATGTATTTCACAGTGGTCATAGGTTTTGCTGGAAATCTTTTTTATTTGCTTGTAATTTTGCTAGCACCTTTCTTTAATGCTTCCTAGTTTTTCTTTGTGTTTTCTTAGCATCTTAGGACAGAAGACAGCACAACTCTTAGGGGACAACTGAGATGCAGTCGTTTCTATTGTGCTGGCATTGCAGTTAAACTACTAATGAATACATACTTCTCAAGAGACTTATTTCCCAGGGAAATTTCCCTAGTTTTGCATGAGTTAAGAAGAAAGGGAAAATGAGAAAAGAATTCCCCCTCACCCCCCCAAAAAAAAAGTTTCAGCTTCCTGTGACTCTAGAAATAACCTAAACAGGAATAATTACATAGTGTAACAGTTGGAACACTGTCATCAGGTATCAAAGAGTTGATAGAACTGGCTCCAGTCTTGCTCCACTCTTTGCTTTTAATACTCTATAGAGTTCATCAGTACCTTCAGCACTCATTGACTTCAGTAGAATTTGAAGTTTTCACCAAATGTCCAAGAATGATGCTGTTCTTTTGGCTTTTGCATAGTTTTTCCATAAGTGGTAACTTCAGAATCTGATGATAAAAATATAACAAGTCATTTTTACAAATCTTTTATTTTTCTTTTGTTTCTAGAATACTTTTTTCTTTAAATCATATCTAAAGTATCTTAAATCAAGTTAACAGTCAGGTGCTTTTCCTTATGCATGGTTTTTCCTAACCATTCTCTTTTCTTTATAGCCTTTCAAATGAGACCTGTCACTCCTCTCACCCTTGTTGCTGTGTGAACAAGACCATCCTGCATTCTAGAGATTGATGCTCTTTGCATAGTCAATTTTATTGCACACTTAGGAGTCTCTAAACCTGGGTGACCTTACCAGTAGCTGTGAGACTAAAATTGTGTTGTAATGTTATGGAGAAAGGAAACCCAAACAACTATTCCTGTGCTCTGTGCATGCAGGCAGGTTATGGTCTGTCAGATAGAAAAGCATGGGAGCACAAATGCACATGAGGGAAGTTGTGGTAGATCCAGGAAAGTAGTTGAGCACTGGCACAGTATTGTACGTGGAAATACAGAGAAGGGTTTTGGCAACAGCGTGTGTTTGAACAAATCTTGTTCTCTAACGTGATAGTCCTTAGAATCCAAAATATTTCACAGTATTCCTTCTCTTTTCAGATAAAAGAGTCCACCTACATATTTATTTTCTATCTAAGAAGCTCTAGGAGCTTTATTGAAACTATAGTCTTAAAAATTATTTTCATTTCTGGAATGGAACTAGTATGATATTGACACATCAGGGCTATTAAAATATAGCTCAGATTAACTCTCAGAATGTGTCCAGAACAAGCTCCTTCGAGGCTTGAAAACACCCGTGGACTTTTCAAAATCTATCACCAAAGGTACTCTAAAAGAAGTTCAGCTTCTCAAAAAGTTCTTGTATTTTGTTTCTCTTAACAAGCTATTGATAAAGATCAGCATACAATTAATTGCCTGCTGTAATATTTCATCTGTAGGGATGATCAGGGAACATAAAATCTCAATAATTTCTCTGTATCTTGTGGAATTAAGCTGGAGACATTGCTTTGCCACCTGGATGGCTTGATAAAGTCCCAGGTTGGCTTTTCTTTGCCTCATCAGCTTTCCATCTGCTTCTTTCTCTCATCTGAAAAGCACCTCTTCATTCCATACCCGTGTTTTCTCCTTGCTGCTTTTTGCTTTAACCTTTTAAGTTCTATTTTATTCAACTATGTAAAAAAAAAAACCAAAAAAACCCCAACTGTGTGGCTGAAGGAACAGACCAGAATCTCTGCTGTCTGCGTGCCTGAACTACTAAGGATGTTGTGCCCAAGTCAGAAGACACTTTTGTACAGGTTCCCCACACATGGGATGCAGTCTTTGGTGTGATAATCTCTAGCTTCAGTCTGCAGTGCTTGAAACATCTCTGCTAGAAGACAGGTCTCAGATCTCACTTTGGTGTGAGTTTATATCACAGGGTCACTGCTGCACCTCGAAAAATTCCTGCAAAACCAGCTTTCATTCTGGGCATGGAATAACTTGAATCTGTCTTCTTCATAGTGAGTCTTTACATAAGGAAATATGATCCAAATAGTGTTAACGTTGTACTTCCTTAAAAGTTGGAATTTAAAGTACAGAACTGCTGATCTAGAGTCCTGTATGAATTATTTGTCATAAGAAAACCTTGCCTTTATAATAAGGAACTCTGCCTCTCTCTGCTAGGAATGCATAACTACATACAAGAAAATATTCCTCTGTGTCACTTTACAAACAATTATAGGTACATTCATGCTGGGCATCATCTGATAATCACAGCAAGACTAAAAGGTTTAAATTAGCCCTGTCATCCCTGGTCCTTTAGGACCCAAAGACCATGGTGTAATATTAAAAGAAAGATGTTCTTTAGCAGGTGCATGATTTTCTTTAGTCAGTGGACCATTGACTTTCTCTCCATAAGTTCCATTTTTCTGCAGAGATCTCTAAGGCCCCAAACACATTAAAGGTCTCAGTAGAGAACACCCCAATGTCTATTAAATTTAACAATAACAAGTCCCCAGATAAAAGCAATTAAGCTGCAAAGATTTGCAGACAGTTCATGTGGATGCCTTTTCCTTGTTTCAGAGAGAAAGCACTCGGGCAGCAAAGTAAAAATGAAAGGAAAATAAAAAGCAGGAGGTTGCTCTAAACATACCACACCATATAAAGGCCATTGACTGTGGAACAGCTACTGGAGTACACCCAGCAGAAGCATTATAAATCTGCATGGTGCAATCCAGTGCTCCTAGCTCCTACCTGACGAAATATTTGCCAGCTGAGGATTAGATGATGCATTTCTTGCTTACTCAGACCTTTTGGAAGTTGAACTTGTGTGTACATTGAGATGTGTGTGGCAGCATGTAGAAATTTATAGATCATCTGCACCTCATATTTGCTGGAATCTGTAGGCACAG
>VYZX01013336.1:714-37001 GCA_013401335.1 Brachypteracias leptosomus
GCTTCATTACCCATGCTCACAAAAGAGAGACCCCTTCTTTTCTCTCCTGGGAGCAGCGAGCAATAGATTAAAACAAGCATCAATCAGGAAAGGAGCAAGTAACTGCTTAAAGGAACCGGGGCAGAATTCCTCCCGCTTCCCCCTTTCCCTGCACATCTCCATGGTTTCCTAAGGTATGTTTCTGCTTGATAAATGCCGTATATCGCTATTCCCTTTGGAGCAGCAGCTTGTAAATCAGCGCTGAAAAGCCCACTCATAAGCAGAAGGGAACGGGCTGGGCTTTTTAAATTATTATTACTATTTTTAAGGAGCATCACTCGCCCCCCAACATCCATCCCCTGCCTCGTCCGGGAGAAGAAGGGGCTCTTCAGGTGGTAGAAGACCCCGTGGAGGGGGGAACAGCACCAAGCTGGGCAGAAAAAGGGCTCCACGTCCAATTCTCCACTTGAAAAAGAAGCTTACAGGTTAGCTAAGCCTGCCCAGAAAAAGCACCGGGGCAGCAGCGCTGTGCCCGAGGCGAGCAGCCCCATCATCAATTATTATTAATTATCCTCCTCCTCCTCCAAAGAAACTCCTACTTTTTTTTTTATTTTCCCCCCTTTTTTTTTTTTCGGGATTCTACCCCTTTTCTCGAGCGATGCGGATCTAGAACTGAGAAATCCCCTTAGAAGATAAGTCAGATGCCTCTCATGTGGTCAGCTAAAACCTGAAGAATTTGATCATGTTCCCCCCCCCCTCCCCTCCCCAAGTAGGATGCGAAAGAAAAGCGCCCGGGGATGAATTATTTAATGAAAAGTTGCTACCTTCTGCAATTACAAGAAGATTACTAATGTGGGAAGGTTTTCCATTTGAGATCCCGGAGTAATAAGCATTATTTTTTTAAGCGATTATCCAATAAATCTCTCTTTAAAGGGCGATAAATCCACCTTGAAAACCGGGGATTTAAAAAAAATATTTCTGAGGGACTTCCGCATTTTTTAAAATTGACCATTGAAAAAATCGTGGAAGGAAGAGTAACACATTCAGCCTCAAGTGTTTGTTTTCTCAGGAAACCCAGAGAGGAGAGGAGGAGTATTTGCAGCAGGCTCAGGCAAACCAGGCTGCTTGCTCAAAGAGGTGGCTGAGAAGAGCAGCTCCTGGGCCAGGACCAGGGCAGCCAAGTCCCCCCACCCTTGACATGGCCAAAAAATTCATTTTTCCTATTTGCATCAAAGCTGCTGAACAAAGCAGATGGGTTTTGGGTGCAGATAATTTGGTGCCTGGTCCCACTCAAGCCTCTTGCAGCATCTCATGGAGAAAAGAAGGCTCTGAGGAGACCTTCTTGTGGCCTTCCAGGATCTGAAGGGGGCTACAAGAAAACTGAGGAGGGACTTTTGAGGCTGTCAGGTAGTGGTAGGACTGGGGGGAATGGGGCAAAAGTAGAGGTGGGGAGATTGAGATGAGGCGTTAGGAATAAGTTGTTGCCCAGGAGGGTGGGGAGACACTGGCCCAGGTTGCCCAGAGAGGTGCTGGAAGCGCCATCCGTGGACATTTGGAAGGCCAGGCTGGCTGGGGCTGTGAGCAACTGCTCTAGTGGGAGGTGTCCCTGCCCATGGCAGGGGGGTTGGAACTGGATGATCTTTGAGGTCCCTTCCAACCCTGACAATTCTGTGATTCTATCCTTGACACAGAATTGTCATCCCAGGTCTCAGAAGACCCCAAGTGTCCTCAGGTATCAGAGGTCCTTGGCCAAGGCAGCTCCTCAAAGTGAGTTATAGGCAAAAAATGAATTGCATTTATTGCTCAGCTCTGCTGGTGGCTGCAGGTGGGTTGGAAGAAGCAAAGCCAGGGTAGGGAAGGGAAATCCCTACCCTATTTTTAATCCAGGACAAGAGGTGATGTCCTCAAGTTGCACTAGAGGAGGTTTAGATTGGACATTAGGAAGAAGTTCTTTCCTGTAAGAGTGGTCAGGCACTGGACCAGGATGCCCAGGGAGGTGGTGGAGTCACCATCCCTGGAGGGGTTCAAACAACGAGTAGATGTGGTGTTTTTTGAGACAGTCTAGGGGTCAGGGAGATGTTGGACTTGCTGATCCTAGAGGTCTTTTCCAACCTAAATGATTCTGTGATTCTAAATTTCAGGTCTTGGCTTGGCTGCCCAGCTCCAGAGCATGGCCCTCAGGTTGTGTCCCCACCTCCAATTCTCCTCCTTCCTCCCCTTTTAGGGCAACAAGACTCTGCCTATTTGCCAGAGATGCTCTTAACTCCATTGCAGAAGACAGAAAAAAAAGTTCCATGCAAACAGACCATGGGGGTTCTGAAGCCCTGAAGTCTGGAGAAAAGTTTCCACTTCCAGGACTATTTCTAAAGGGAAAGTTTGCACTTTGTTTTCTATTTTTTTGTTTAAAAAACTCAGATTACTCCTGCACCATCAACACTGACCCTGCAGCCTTGCAAGGACCCGAGTCAGCCGTGCTGGTAACTTGTGCATGTAACAGGAATTCATTTCTTTTTTTTTATTTGTTTTGTTCCCCAGGGAAAGCAAGACCCAACCCCAAGAATAAAACTCCCCCAACTCCACTCCCCACCAGGATGCTGAACAAAAGCTGGAGTGTCCCAACAGCACCAGGCTCCTTGGATCTGCCTCTCCACTGGGTCAGGTTTAATTTGCCCAGGGTGCAGCATTAATAGGATGTAAGCTGGGCCCTTGAACAATTACCTTATCAAAGCATAACATCTATGGAATGAGCAAAGTATTTTCATTAAACAAATCAAAATAATAAGGCTGGCAATGGCCTTGTTCCTTCTTTGAACCTCTAAGTGGCTTTAGAGATATTCAACAGTACTGCACCAACTTCTGTTCCACTGCTAGTCCCTGCTTAGTTTCTCTAAAGCAGATTAACTCCTCCTTGCTAAAAGGCTCAGTTCTACTTTTGTCAGGGTGCACAGACTAATTGGGTTTTCCCTGCATACAACGGGATTCCTGTGCTCCTGCCCTTGCTTCCCATTGCATGGGGCTTTTCAAGACGGGGAGAAAACTTTTCCTCCTTGTGTTTGATGTGTTGTGTGGAGGAAATAACACACTAAAGTAGGACCTGACCACGCAAGGAGAGTGACCACGTTGAGAGATGCTGCTGGAGAAGAATAAAGGTGCAAGAAGAGGGGATTTCCCAAACTTGTACCTTCCTGGAGCTTAGGAAAAGGTGTATTCCAAGGGAACAGGCTGTTGGAGAAGGTGGCAGGGACACAGCTGGTCCCAGGGGGAAAGTCTGGGCACCCTGGGGCCAACGTGCTTTAAGAGGAAGGAGGACAGTCTGGGAGCAAGGGGATCCTGATTTTAGGGTGCCTTTCTTTTGGGGATGCTCAGCTTCAGGCATGCTGAAGATGGATTTACCAAAGAGAGCAGAGCACCTGCCCTCAAATAATTCAAGCTGCCTCCACACTGGATAGACACCCAAATCCCTCTTGATCTGGCTCATAACTCACCTGTTCCCAGATTAGTCCCACTCCAGCACTAAGGGCCAGAACATTTCTCACCCCCATAAAGACATCACTCTTCCTTCCTTGCACTGGGGGGGTAAGAAAAGTACACCCAGATGCCTGGATCTAACAGCCCAGCTCCTCTCAGTGCTTCCACAGCTGTCGGAATTTTCTGGGAGCTGAATCTGCTGGAGCTTTATGGAGACAAGGAGAACATCAAGCTGGATCAGGCCCTTGGAGAGACAGGTAAAGCAGAGCCCAGGGCTTGGATCTCAGAGCCCAGGGCTTGGATCTCAGAGCCCAGGGCTTGGATCTCAGAGCCCAGGCTGGCTGCAGGAGGCTGGAGCATGGAGAAGACCTTGGCAGCAGCAGCAAGGAGCAGCCCTGGAAGGAGTCCTGAGCACAGAGCAAACACAAAGGGGTTGGTGCCATCTCTCCTGAAGTGTAAGGAATCAGATGGAGCCAAGCTGCATATTTGTCTGGGTGAATTAAAAGCACAATCCTCTCTTCCCAGAGGGAGCAGTTGCTTCATATTTATACATTTAGTCTTACAGGTGTAAAATAGCCTCCCTTTATGCTTATATAATAATTTTTTCATTTGAATTTCAAGGCTTTATTCCCTTCTTTGGATTCAAGTCTCCTACCTGAGCCTGATTCTCCATATTGCCATTAATTCCTTCATCACAGAAATGAATTCCATTTAATTCTCTATAGCAGTTGTTAAGGTAGATCAAAAAGTGCATTTGCAAAGGTTTTCCCCCCCCCCTTTTTTTCCCTTATAGTTTCCAGCTCACCTGTGTCCTGAAAAGACTTGAAGCCATGGCACTGCTCACCACCAGCTTCTCTCCCTGCAGAAGGGAAAGGGAGGGGCAGGAGAAGCTCCTTTTCCTCCCCTCCCAGTTCACATCTGGGGTATTTAACCCTGACTAGAATTAATAAGGTTAATTATCAACACCAGCTGCAGCCACAACTTACCTGGGAGTCCCTGCCCATGGCAGGGGGGTTGGAACTAGATGATCTCGAAGGTCCCTTCCAACCCTGACAATTCTATGATTCTAAGACCTGGCCCCAGTTCAGGTGGGAAGCTGAGCTCCCAGCAGAACCCAGGATTTCCATGAGGAAAAGGATGAAGGCACAAAACCAGAGAGATTTTGGGGAAAAACTTTACCAAATGCAGATTTTAGCAGCACCAGTCCTGCTCTCAGAGGCACTGCTGGACTTGCCAGGCTGGGAGGGTTGGGCTTGGTCAGCCTGGAGAAGAGAAGGAGACCTTCTTGAGGCCTTTCAGTATCTGACGGGGCTACAAGAAAGCTGGAGAAGGACTTTTCACAAAATCCTGTAGTGATAGGACAAGGGGTAATGGGTGCAAACTGGAAGAGAGAAGATTTAGATTGGAAATTAGAAGGAAATTCTTCCCTGTGAGGGTGGTGAGACCCTGGCCCGGGTTGCCCAGGGAAGCTGTGGATGCTCCAGCCCTGGAGGTGTTCCAGGGCAGGCTGGATGGGGCTTTGAGCAACCTGGTCTAGTGGGAGGTGTCCCTGCCATGGCAGGGGGGTTGGAATGAGATGATCTTGAAGGTCCTTTCCAACCCAACCCCTTCTATGATCTCTAGGCAGTGGGAACCAAGCAAAGCTCCCCTGACTGCATCAGGTGCCAGAGAAAGGCTCTTCTCAAGGCATGAGGGGCTAACACACAGGCCAGTGTCTGTTCAGGGCAGCTGGTGGGTAGAGGCAGAAGTTCAGGGCTGAGCTTTTTCACATCTATATGTCACCACAAGGTGACTGTGCCCACGGGGCACCCTGAAACCAGCACATCTTCACACCACACTTGGTGCAAACACAGCAAGAACAGCTCAGCTGACAACACATTGGCAGAAATCAAGCAATAACAATAACAAAGGACTCAAACTATATCAACCTTAAAGAAAAAATTACATTATTTTATCAGGTCCCAGCATTACTCAGAACCTCCTCAATTTGAGGCCCTCCATTTACACTTGTTTGGTATCCCAGTATCAATCTTGTTTTTTATTCCTATTTTAGTTTAGGGCAGGAATTTAACTCTAGCTACTGGGTTTATGGTTGGACCCAATGACCTTAAAGGCCTTTTCCAACCTGAATGACTTTGTGGTTAGGGAAATATGTTGCTACAGCAATGAAAGAGGAAAAATAAGATGAGCAGAAATCCTCTTTTAGTCTTTAATTATAACATTGAGAATTAAAAACCCTACAATGCACCTTCACAGCTTAACAAATCCCAGGAATACACATAATAAAACAACAACAAAAAATAATTTTGCTTAAATAGTTGATGGTAGAGAGTAAAGTACATACCAAAAACTGGAGCCCAGGATGCTGCCCAGACATAGGGAAGGGAATTTGAGGAACACCAACATTTATAGCACTGGAGGACCCTCCGGAATTGGTCATATAGGAGTGATCAGCACACCTGGGTTAGACCAGCCCCATGTGTAGGTGGTTGTGGGGCTGATTAGGGAGGTGCTCAGGGGCTGGGGCAGTTGCTTTGGGGCTGGCAAGGAGAGCAAGTAGCTCAAGCAAGTTCTTGGAGAGCACTTCGTGGAACTCTCAATTTTATTTTTAAGGCTAGTAGAAAGTTTATGGAAGAGTATTCCTGAAGCAGCAGAACTGATCAAGCCTTGCAAGCTCTGGGAAAGCTTTTTTTCCTCCTGGGATGTCTCCTCCAACCCCAAGGTAGGTGTTATTTAATTGCTTGGCTTATTTTCTTCTAAACCCCAGTAATTTTGTGGTTTTGCTGTTGATGTTCTTGGTCTCTGAGCTCAAGTTGGACCTTATAGAATAGTTTTATTAATATAGGTAAAATAATAAGTGTTTCTTTCAAAAGCAAAGTGTTGGGTTTTGTTCTCTTTGATTTTATGGCTGAGCTGATTATTATCCTCCCCTTGTAGGGGTTTCTGAGGTGGGGGGTGTTTAATTAATGGAGGGGCAGCTTTTGGGAAGGAACACACTGTAGTAAGTGACCTTACAGTGAGTAAGGTAGTAGTAAGAAAGATTAGAGCTCTACAGGTGGCTTCAGGTAGGTTGGAAGGACTTCTGCTCCCAGTCCTATACGCAGGAGATAAAGAGGAGATGCGGATAAAGATGTGGATGCTGGAACAAACTGAGCTCCCTGGGGATATTCCTTATATCACTGATATATTTTCAATATTCAGCTAAAACTCCCTGGGTGAGTAGAGGGAGCCTGAAACCAGCTGGTTTTAAACCAACACAAATTGTTGTGCTGAAGGTGATTTCCCTCTGAGGAGGCTGGTTCACAAACATCTCTTGTGGTGGCAAGAGGGGATCTTCTGGATTCTCATTCTGGTTGAAGGACTTAACTTTATCCTTAAAATAACTGGTTTAATTCTTCCTTTTGCTACAGATTTCTTTACTTAGCTTTGATGAGACCTTTTAGTAAAAGCAGGGTAATATTTCTGTTATCTCCTTGCTGCCTTTGGTCTGAGCTCTATAAGGCAATGATGGTTTTCAGACCCTGCCAGGGGTCTGAACAGTTTCCCTGGGGTGATTTGCATGAGGTTCTACTCATGAAAACCTAAAAACCAACTTAAATTTGGGATGCTTCCAGTGCTGAGCAAGAGAGAAGCCCCAAGCCCAGGGGAAGAAAAGGTTAAATCCCACTGAGCAACCCTCCAATTCCCCTCTTTCATTCCCACCAGGTAGCTTCTAATTACTCCAAGAGGAAAAAGGTCAGGAGGTGGGAGGAGGCTGCCACAATAGGGAGGAAAATGGTTTATTAGCTACTAAGTTAAGGGCTCCCACCCCCTGCCTGGGCGTCCCCCTGCACCCCACGACTCTCTGCGGGCTTAAGACTCTCAGCAATGCTGAGCTGGTTCTTGGAGGTGATACCTTTGATGGCCAGGTATTTTTTCTAAAGTGGAAAAAAACTTCCTATGTTGGTTGGTTTTGTGTAACTTGAGATTAATTTGCTGCCCTGAGCTTGGGTGATGTTACATGGAGAAGAGCAGCTCTCTCCACTTTGGAGTTCTGGTGATAGGACAGGAGGGAATGGCCTCAAGTTGTGCCAGAGGAGGTTTATGGTGGATATTAGGAACAATTTATTTGCTGAAAGAGTGATTAAGAACTGGACCAGGCTGCTCAGGGAAGTGATGGAGTCACCATCCCTGGAGGGGTTCAAAAAGTCCATAGATGTGGCACTTCAGGACGTGGTCTAGTGGTCATGATAGTGTTGGGTTGATGGTTGGACTTGATCTTAGAGGTATTTTCCAACCTTAATGATTCTTGGAGCTACACCTGGTTTTAGTAGGTGCCTGAAAACCACATCTCTGTCTTCATCCTTGCCCAGAAGTGCTGAGGGATTGTTTTCCTCCCATGCAGGCCTGCCCTGCTTCTGTAGGATGCTTTCTTTGAGCACTCTTGTAAGACCTTGCTAAACTTGAGATGAAGCTTTTGCTTTCCTCGGTGTTTCATCTTCCTTTTAAAATGTATTTTTTGAGCCATTTTTTCTCATCCTACAATAGTGATTACACCAATTCTCAGTGAGACAAGACATTAAAGGGGAGGAAAGAAAAAAATCCCTGTTGAAGAAATGCATAATTTTTTTGTCTGAAGGAGATAAATCTTCAGAAACACAGAAAGAAATTTGCACGCGGCTCAGCCCCATAGTGCTTAATCTCATGCAATAATCACTGCTGCTTGGGCTGGCAGGGGAATAATTAAATAGATATTAAAATTGCAATTGTCTGCCACTGGAATCTAAGAGGAGCCCTGGCTGATCGACATCTGAACTGGAGAGGAGGCGAGGGGAGCTTTGCATGGGTGGGTTTCCCCCATCCCTGGTGCAACAACCTGGATCTGGGGAGTTGTGGTGGGGTTTGGGTTGGTGCAAACTCTGCAGCTGTGGAGTTCACAGGAGCAATCAGTGGATAAAACTTCTAAAACCATCTAAAGTCCATAAATAAGTCAGTGGTTTGCTGGTGTGCCCAGCCAAGCCTGGACACGAGGTCTCTGATAGAATCATAGAATTGTCAGGGTTGGAAGGGCCCTTAAAGATCATCCAGTTCCAACCCCCCTGCCATGGCAGGGACACCTCCCACTACATCAGTTGCTCACAGCCCCAGCCAGCCTGGCCTTCCAAATGTCCAGGGATGGGGCTTCCAGCACCTCTCTGGGCAACCTGGGCCAGTGTCTCCCCACCCTCCTGGGCAACAACTTCTTCCTAACGTCTCATCTCGATCTCCCCACCTCTAGTTTTGACCCATTCCCCCCAGTCCTACCACTACCCAACAGCCTCAAAAGTCCCTCCCCAGCTTTCTTGTAGCCCCTTTCAGATCCTGGAAGGCCACAAGAAGGTCCCCTTGGAGCCTTCTCTTCTCCAGACTGAACAACCCCAACTCTCTTGGCTGGGCTGAGTCTGGTGCTGAGGTGCCAACTGGTGTGCAAAGTCCACGAGGTTCTTTGCAGGCTGGTTTTAAGTCTGGAAAAATGCTTGAAAACAGCAAGAGAGGGAACATTATATTGTATTGGGATGCTCTATTCTATTAAAGGATTGACTTTGGCTCTGAAGAGCCCCTTGGTGTGCATCTCTTGGGGACTTGCTTTAATTTGGTGCTGGCTTTTAAACATTATTTCTTTTAGCTGAGACCAGTTCAGGGGCCTGAGATGAAAGATAATCTGGTCACTAATGCACCATAAAGTTGGGGGGGAAAAAAAATCCAGTAAACAAAGCAGGAGGGTTTTTTTTCCGGGAGTCAATTCTAATTTCCTGAATTTTCCTTAGAAATTGAGGGGAGAGGTTTATTCTTTCCTCTTAATTCCTCTCCATAATCAATTGTTTTGCTTTAATACTTGACAGAGGTGACAAACTGTTGAAAGCAGGTAATTGAGTTGTTGTGCTTGAGTCTTTCAAGAGTGGCCTCTTGTTCCTGGCACCATTAGAGCCTGGGGAGATGCCCATCCCTGCCCGTGGTGCTGCTCATACCTGACTCCTTGGCCGGCAGCAGGGCAGGATCAGACCCCCCCCAACACAAACCCAGGAGGAGATTTTGATCTGAATTATTTTGGCCCCCATCCAAAGTAACCCGTTGACTTCAGCGCAGTTGCTCTGGCTGGATGGGTGCCCAGCTAATGGAAAGCAGGGTTGGGGCCCCCTCTGAAAAGCTGATATTGAACATTCACAAGTCACTTCTCAGCATTAAGAAAAACAAATTAACAAGCCTCCAAAAGGATTTTCTCCTGGAACAGTGAAATTATTTTTTTCCCTCTGCTTTGTCCCTTTAAAACTAAAATTTTTCAGCCTGAGACACTTTTTTTTTTTTTTTAAGTTTGGGGATTTTTTTTTTTTTTAAAGCCATTACCTGTATAATTTTTCAAGCCCATGGTTCTATTAGCCTTGGATGATGCACTATCTGGAGAAGAAGGGTCTTTTGCTCTAACGTGCTGGCTGCACTTGACTGTTTCCTATTGATAGGAGATAGAGCAGCATGGAAAATAGCCTGCGCAGGGCCAGGTACAGGGAGGGGAGTCGGGGAGTCTGCTCAGCATATAAAAACCACTCGTTCCCTTATCAACCAGGGACCCACTTCCCTCCCATCACCTCGGCTCTTGTGGGGAGAGGTGGAGCCGTCTCCTCAGGCTGGGCAGAGCCAGATAGGAGCCGAGCCGCTCACTTATCGCCCGGCGCAGCGGGCGGAATGGGAACTGGAAATTGCTCTAAAATAAAGTTGCTGGGGAATTAACTTCTAAAAGGTGGAAATCCTCGGAGGAGGAGGAGGGGGGGTGGGATCTGTGCAGAATTGAAATCAGGCTGGTGCGTGGTCCTGCTCTGTTCCTGGGGAGTTGAAAGCCTCAGGTTGGCCAAGTGTGGTGGGGTTTTTAATCCCTGGAGGCTTCAAGGGTTTGTGCAGGAGCTCTGATGGGTCAGGCCATGGAAATGTGCTCCTAACAAAGGTGATGTAAAGCTGTATCACATTCCCTGGCTGCTCTGGAGGGTGTCTTTGGGCTGACCTTGCTGGGCTGTGCCAATGCTAAAGGCAGCCAGCACCTCACTGCGTTCACCTTTGCTGCTGAGCTGAAACCACAGCCCAGCGTTAAGCTGAGCCCTCTAAAACTGCCTCCTGGACCTTGGTGACACCATGTAGACCTTGCACGGGCACTGGACACCTCCACCAAGAGTCCTGCCCTCTCCCCAGCAGAGCGTTTTGCCTCCATCCCCTCCCAGCCAGCAGCCCTGGCTGCCTCCAGGGTGTCCTCTGAAATTCAGGGGGATTTAAGCTGCGCTTAAAGCGATTTTGATGGAGCAGGGGAGGGAACCCACTGGAGGTGGTTGAGCATTTTGTGGCTGCAGGGCATGAAGAAGAGTGATGCTGGGAAGAGACAATCACGTAGGCAGACCAAAGCAGTCAGGATAGCTGGTTGCTCCCTGTAAATCCTTTTTTTTTCCCCCCAAATTTTTCAATCCAGAAAGTCAAGTCGCTTTGTTACCAGTTGGCAATCAGCAGTTGACCTAATCCAGCATTTCATCTGCTTTTCTTCCTGAGATCACACTTGGAAATAAGTCCAGAAAACCATCCTGATGTGCAGGCTTCACCCACCCCACCTCCCTGCAAGGATGCTTCCCTCAATGGGACAAGACTTATTGGGTCAAAGAACAACATATAGAAAAAAACCCTAACAATTGGAAGTATCTTTCCCATATTATAACCCCCAAGAGGTCTCAGGATAGAGCTGCTTTGGCATGGGAGTTGCTGCCATGCTCCTTTCCCCTACCAGAGCAGCTCTGGAGAAGCCAAAAGACCTTTGCATTGAGGGTGGAATAGAGAATAAATTGGTAATAAACTCATGGGGATGGAGACGAGCCTGGCTTCCATTTTTATTGGTTTCAATGATGTTGCACCATCTTGTCCCCACACTTGCTTCTGGTGATAAATCACAGTGAGCCTCTGGCAGGGGTGGAAGGAGTAAGCTCAGATGTCTTATTAAGATCTCTCCTTTCCCAAATGTTTGGAGACCTGGATGTTTGAAGATCTCTGTCATGCAGCACATGGGGCATTGTGGTGAGCAACAGGACCACTGGTGTGGGCAGGCTGGACCTGCCTGGTCCTGCTGGAAAGCCTGTGGAGGGGGGAGGATTGGCAGCTCCCCTCTTGCAGATGGACTCCTGGCTGCTGGGGTCCCAACCCCACCCATGGCCCTGGGAAGAAGGGGAATGGGATGAGACAGTTGAGGCTGTTCAGCTGGAGAAGAGAAGGCTCGAGGGGGACCTTAGAGTGACCTGCCAGGACCTGAAGGGGCTACAGGAAGGCAGGGGAAGGGCTGTTCAAAAGGGTTTGTAATGATAGGACCAGGAGGGATGGGTTTAAGCTGGGAAAGGAGAGATTTAGGCTGGATATTAGAAAAAAGATCTTTAACATGAGGGTGATAGATGAGTGGAATGGGCTGCCCAGAGAGGGGGAGGAGGCCCCATCCCTGGAGTCCTTCAAGGTGAGGCTTGCTGGGGCTCTGAGCAGCCTGCCCTAGGTAGAGATGTCCCTGCTGGTGTAGGGAGGTTGGACCAGATGAGCTCTGGAGGTCCCTTCCAGCCTCAAACATTCTATGATTCTATAAGCAATGTGGGGCCTGGGGTGGTTTATTAGAAGCTGGTGCTTCCTCTGTCTCCTCTGCCAACACAACAACCCATGCCTTCAAATGCAGCCACCAAACTCCTCAAAGCAGGTTTGAAGCCCCTCACTGTCCAATCTGACTCCACATGTCACCTCCAGCCTGGTGTCCTTGCCCTGTCCCATATTGCCACCTGAGAGGTGCATGTACATGGAGCTGCAGCTCACACAGGACCTGGGGGCTGCAACCCTGGCATGTATCTGGTGCTGCAGCTCATGCAGAACCAACACGTTGTCCAAGACCTGTGCCCCTGGACACAGCTCTTCATCAGGGGATGGAGGAGTGTTTGGAAGCCTTCTTGATCCTCCTGCCCCTCAGGCCAGCCCTTTGCAGAGCCTGGGACAGCTGTAGGCTGCTGTGTTCTTGCTGCTGGTCATTGAGAGTGAAAAATGGACTCTACTTCTCCCTCTGTAGCACTAAGAAGGTATTAGTGTCCTTAGTGCAAGCTTAGCATGTGGTGAAGCACCTGGGTACCTCAGGAGCTTGGCAGCAAACCAAGTCCAAAAGGGCCATCCAAGGAGCAGAGGAGGCTGGTGGCTTCATTACCCTCCTGACCATGATGTCTTTGGTCATGCTGAAGGGAGGAGGGGGGTTGGGAGGGTGCCAGACCCTGGCCCAGGCTGCCCAGGGAGGTTGTGGAGTCTCCTCTGGAGACGTTCAGAACCCACCTGGACACGTTCCTGTGTGACCTGCTCTGGGTGCTCCTGCTCTGGCAGGGGGGTTGGACTGGATGATCTTTGGAGGTCCCTTCCAACCCCTGACACTCTGTGACTCTGTGAGCCCTTGGGGAGAAGGGGCTGGCACATGGAGGTCACTGATGTGTCCCCTTGATCCTGCAGCAGTGACCAGGGCTGTGAGAGGATCTCACCTTCTCCTAGAGGGAGAACCTTCACTCTGCTCTGCCTGAGCTTTATAAAACTGCTCCAGGGTTCTCCTCTGCAATTTTCCTGTGGGGTGTGGGGAGCGGAGCTGGTGCAGAGCATCCCATGTGCAGGTCCCTGGCTGGGTGCCCGGCTCTCCATCAGCAGATCCCTGCTGCCACCCCGTGGTCTTCACCGGCAACTTCCCTCCTGCCTTGCTCCCACCCATCCTCATCCTCCCGGGCAGCTTCAGGCTGGGCTGGGGCAGCTACAGCCCCATCACTGGCACACGGAGGTTTGGGGGGTGCTGGTTCTGCTTTCCCAGGGGCGAGGAGTCCCTAGTGGTGAACAGGGAGATGTTTGGGGTTTCACCGGGTTCTTGCCATCTTTGGAGCAGGGTTGGTGTGTGTGACCTGGGCTTAGAGCTGAACTGAAGGTCCTGTATCAACCATCTCCTTCAAGGCCTCCTCTTGCACTTTTGCTCCTGCAGTCTGGAAAACTTGGAAGAAAACAAGGAGGGAAGAAACCTGGTGCTTTTATGTGTGTGTGTGTAATTTTTTTTCCTATGTTTAGTGTGATTTGGAGACTTCACTTTCTCCCAACTGGTTGAACTTTTCCTTCTGTCTCTGGTTTCTCTCCTCCACTTGCAGTCTGGGGACCTTTCTGTGTATTTAACATGGTTTTTTAGGGTGGCAACAGGGTCATCTGCCCCCTGAGCAGGTTTGGGGGAAAGGGAATTAAGTTGAATACCTGTGGGGCTGGGGTGAGGCTGCTCCTTGGGGAGGTTGTTGCAACCAGAATGTGTGAATAACTTGGTGACAAGATTTTCTCTTCTTCCTCTGAGAATTTTAAGGTTTGGTTTGAGTCTGTTTCTGTTCTATGTTTTTTGGGGACTACTTGAGTTTACTCAAGCTTCAAAAGTAGATGCTCGTGTGCTTTGCTAAGTTGTATCTTGACTTGAATTTGATGGAAGAAAATCTCTGCCTTTTCTGCTTCTTGTACTTTGATATTCATAGAATGGGTTGGGTTGGAAGAGACCTTAAAGATCATCTCATTCCCCCCCCCCTGCCATGGCAGGGACACCTCCCACTAGAGCAGTTGCTCCAAGCCCTGTCCAACCTGGCCTTGAACATCTCCAGGGCTGGAGCATCCACAGCTTCCCTGGGCAACCTGGGCCAGTGTCTCACCACCCTGTGAGTGGAGAATTTCCTCCTTATATTTAATCTAAATCTCCCCTCTCTGTTTGAAACAATTGCCCTTTGTCCTGTAACTACCCTCCTTGAGAAAAAGCCCCTCCCTATCTTCCCTGTAGACCCCATTTAAGCCCAGAAAACCACTATAAGGTCTCTCCAGAACCTACAAACTAAACACAGTGGTAGAGAAGAGGGGGTAGGAGGGGCAGGAGAGGCATCAGGACATAGGGAGGTCCTAACACCTGCCAAAATCATCTTAGAGGGGCTCTGTGTGGGTCCTGGGAGCTTTGGCAGGGGGTGATCACCCTTCCTCCCACCTCACCTTGGCAGTGAGGAGCTGAGAGTGCAGCAAGTCCATGGCTGAGCCTCAAGCCCCACGTGCCATGGAAAGTCACTCATTTGCTGCCCTGGGCTCCTCCAGGGAGAGAAGCTGCTCTTTGACAAGCTCCTTAATTAGCCAGAAAGTTGGGTCATAACCACTGCTGTGTCTCCCCTTGTCATGGTTGGACTCCAGGGGGTGTGAAAAATCGAAGCAGCACAATGAGCGTTTAGAAGAGCTCATGTTCATTTTAGAGAATGAAAGGAGGAATTTCTTCTTTTTTTTTTTTTTTTCCTCCTCCTGTTGATAATGATTTTTCAATACCCTCAGGAAAGGCAGAGAAAGGGGGTCTCTTTGGAAACGGCTGGAAAAATGTGTCCCTCCAAAGTGCTGGTGGCTCTGGAGGGAGGTGCTTGGCTCCTGGGTTGGTGCAACAGGCTCCTGGAATATCCCAGGCTGATGGAGCTTGGGCTTTGCTCTCTCTCAGGGCAACGTGGTGGAGGCAAACACGTTTTATTTAACCTCTTTTTTCCCCCCTTGGCAGCCCAGAAGTGGTGCATTTAAATTGTGGGCAGGATGGTTTGGGAGAGCTTTTGGCTTGGGGTTGATGTTGAGTTCCCTGCAGACCCTGGTGCTCGGTCTGCTGTGATTCCTGTTTGGATCCCTGGCTTTCAACTTCTTTATTTGGTGTTTTGTTTCCCCTCTATTGGCTTTCCTTTGCCAGGAGTTTGTCGGCAAACCTGAGGACTCATTGAAGTCTGTTCTGGTCTAGGAGGAAACAGTTATGGCTATAACAGGGTGGATTTCCAAGATAACTTGACCAATGACTCACTTCTTACCTTTTTCTTAGCCTGTCTTTTGCTATGCTTGAATCTGAAGCTCCTTAAGACCATGGCAGAAGCTTGAGATCACTGAGCCCTTTAGTGGGATGGTGAGATGGCTCCTCTTGCACTTTGTGGTGTCCTTGATATATCACCTGGCTCTTTGTTGATGTCCTTGGGTGCCAAGACATGGTCCTGGTTGCTCAGACCCTTCCTGTAGTGTCCAACAGACTGGGTGGGTTGACACCCATGTGTGGTGAAGATGGGCTGGGACTGCTCTGAAGAGTGTGGGGTCTTGGATTGCTCTGCCTGGTCTAACGTGGTCATTACTGGAGTATCTGGTTGTGATGGTGAGGGGAAGGTACTTGAACATGCTTTAGATACTCTCAGTAGTCTCAGGTATGTGAGAAGAGGTGTCTTAGGCTAAGGGCTTGGTGTTGTGTGTGTGGATGAGGCCAGCCAGGCTTGCCTTTGGTGCAGACCTGGAGGATGCTGGACTTGGTGTAATCAGCAACGTAGGAGCCTCAGATCCTCCTCCTCAGAGCACAGAGCTCCTGGTTTTGATGGGCTAAACACCACTTCATTCTTTAGTCCTTTTGGCATCATTGTCTGGGGGACCTGGACAACGTGATGTGGCCTCGACTCTTCCCAGTCCCTGTCTAGATAGCAAACCCTTGATACCAAAACCGAGACATTTCTGGGTGCTGAGTTCAGCAGTGGCCTCTAGCAGGAGCTCTGAGCAGGCATCAGTGTCTAATGTCCTTGGAGCAGAGAAGGGAGCTGAGGCTGGGCAGGACCTGCCAGAGATGTCACCCTCTGCAAGGTGAAGAACTGAGTGTGGTGGGACCTGTTTTTCCACCTTGGCACAGAAGGAGTCACCCTCCGTAGTGTGTGAAGGGCTCGAGAGCTGTAGGTTGGTTGTGCCCCTGCTCTGGTAGTGATTTGGGAAAATGGATCCAGTTCTTGCTCGGGCCCTTTATGGGCACAGCGGGAGGCAAAGCAGGAGGCATGACCAAGCTTTTATCCACCTTAGCCCCAACCCCCTTCCTAAACCACCTCAGCCAAGTTATTTCTGGAACTCCTGCCTCCTTCAGCTGCTCTGAGGTTCAAAGCTCTGTTTATACAACAAGAGCAGTTAAAATAACCCCGAGAGCTGCGCACGGGTTTCTCTCAAAGGCAGGAGAGCCCAGAGAAATCTGTATTCAGTCATTCATTCAAAATAAAAAGTAATCATAATTCCCTGGAAGGCTTCGGCAGCAGTGAAAACAGCCCCGCAGTGTTTGGAGCTGGAGCCTGTGCCAAGCTGCTGAAGGTGAACCCCTCAGGTAGAGCAAGGCTGTCTCCTTGCATTTTCTGCTTGTTGGCTTGCCCTGCCCTGGGCTCACTGCCAGCCCCTCCACATCCAGCTCATGTTCCCTCTGCCTCCAGAGCATTGAGCCCCTGTGAGTACGTCCTGCCTGCCCTTGGGTCTCTCTGGGTCAGGTTTAAGTCAAAGTTAAAGTTTGGACTTTCATGGTTGGCCTCCAGGACTGCTCAAGGCAAAGCAGGAGGTGGGACGTTGCTTTGCTTATTGTGGCCTTCCAGGATCTGAAGGGGGCTACAAGAAACTGGGGAGGGACTTTTGAGGCTGTTGGGTAGTGGTAGGACTGGGGGGAATGGGTCAAAACTAGAGGTGGGGAGATTGAGATGAGACATTAGGAAGAAGTTGTTGCCCAGGAGGGTGGGGAGACACTGGCCCAGGTTGCCCAGAGAGGTGCTGGAAGCCCCATCCCTGGACATTTGGAAGGCCAGGCTGGCTGGGGCTGTGAGCAACTGCTCTAGTGGGAGGTGTCCCTGCCCATGGCAGGGGGGTTGGAACTGGATGATCTTTAAGGTCCCTTCCAACCCTGACAATTCTATGACTCTGTGTGTGGGAAGAGCTGGGATGGAGCGTGCTGGAGACCCTCTTTTCTACCACAGGAGAGCTCTTTGGTGTTGCAATGAAGCCATCAACCTGCCAGAGTCATCAAAACTGATGGCAAAAAGGTGCTTACACTAAGACACTGGGGTTTTTTATTTTAGTTTTTAAGAGTAAGCATAAAATAAGGTGCATGAAGCCAGAAAGCAGCTTTGTGGTGTAGAGTGTAGGATCCAATTGATGTGTCAACTACAGATAAGGAAAACAAATCTCTCCATAAAGTCTGGTTTGGGTAGAGGAGGTGCAGGTTCATTGCTCCAGCCTCCTCTGGAGTTAATGGGTTGCTCGATGCCACCCTTAATGCAGCAAATGTCAGACCCAGAAGGTCTTATTAGACACTCTCTCTTCATTAATCCTCCTTAATGATGTTGGAGCAGGGAGAAAGCTGCCTTGTGATGGGGTTCTTCTCTCTTCCTTCCTATGGAGACACCTATAAACACTAGAAATGGGTGGGAAGTCCAGGTTGGTGCTGGGAGAGCAAGTCATACCTGTATCTTCATCACACAAGTTCTGCTCATTTGGCTTGAGGAGGTCTCAGAGCATGAACAGGCAGAGGAATTGCCCCTTAAGGCTTTTTTAGGGAGAGATTAAAGTATGTAGGAAAAGGGAATTCACCTTGTCTGGGTAGACATTTTCCTGTATTAAGGTATAGGAAAAAAAATGAATTAAAGGGGTAAAATCTTTTCCTGAGCTCCCAGTGTTGGTGGTGGGGCTGGAACCATCTCACTGTGGGTGTGTTAAGAATGGAAATGGAATAAATGTCCCTTTATCTCTTGCACTATGGACTAAAAGGTCCAGTCCAGACACTTCTCTTCTCTGAAGGCTGGTCCAAGCCAGCACATTCTGTTCCATGGGGTAGTTTGGAAAGAGAATTTGGTGAGGAATAGTGATGGAATGGGCAAAGCTCCTTTCAGAGGTTGGCTGTAGGTGCATCTCTTCTGAACCCTTGCTTCAGAGTTGGTGCTGTGCATTCAAACGATAACTTCAGCTTCTCAGACCACGTCAAAAAATGTCCTAAATGCTGGAGAGATGCATCAAAGGCTGAAGTTTTTCCTCACATCCTTCCCCAGAGTGACTTCAAACACTTCTCCTCTCTGGTCACAAGATGATAATCGATTTAAACCCTTCATTCCCACTTGACTTCCCAGCAAAAGCCAAATTGTGAGTCCCTGGGACACGTGCACGTGCTTGCAGACAACACCACCAGGCCCATGGGTGCACTGGAAACTGCCTTGTCTTGCTTTCTAAGCAACTTTGAGATGTTTGACCTGGTACATGCAGGACCTGTGTCCTTCAGGGTGCTTCTCTTGCTTTTTAAGATGGGTTGCCCCACGTGCAGTGAAGAAATAACAGAGATGTTGGGGGGAAAAACCCCTCAAAGCTTGTAGCAAGCCAGGTGGGGGTGGAGATGCCAGGGGATGGATGGTGGGAAGGACAGCTTCTCCATCAGAAGTGGAGCACTGGAGGCCAAGCAGCAAGGTGAGCTAAGGAGGGATGGATTTGAGCCAAGGCTGGAGTGATTGGGAAAGAGTCAACTGCCTTGGGGCAGGGGCTGAGGGAGGCTGGTGGGGGAGCTCCCTTTGCAGTGGGACAGGAGATGCTTTGCTGGTGTGGTATCTCCACAGCTTGCCATCAACCAGTTATGGGTAGATGTTTCTGGAGATGTAGGACTTGTCATCTTGGGCAGCTCCAAGAAAAAGCACCCATCAAGGTGCTGCTGGCTTTGGAGGAGCCCAGGAGAGTCCTGTGTCTTCATACCAGGTGGCCTCAAATCACTGCAATGCACAAAGCCCCCATAGGCTCTGATCTGCTGCTGTGCTCAGCACCATCAAAGCACCAGGCAGGCACTGGGAAGCTGGCACCCCCAGAGCTGGGCTTGTGTGTGGGGTGGGGGCTTGGTGAGCTTCTCCTTGCCTGTTCTGTCAGGGAAAAACATCTGCAAGGGTTTTATCTGCTGGGCTGGGAACCATCCTCCTCCTGTCACTCCTGTTGCTCCTCACACCCCCTGTGAAGCATCTCTGCAGGATGGAGAGGGGGGAGACATGGTGCTGCCAGAGTTGCCGTGGGGTGTGGGGGGGTCCCACCTGCACCTCACATTCCTCAGAGGAGTTGGAAAGGTGCTTTGTGGACCTTCTGAATAACTGGAAGTGCATTTATGGCCAGCTCTGGGATGTTTGCTGCTAATGAGATGCACCCAGGGATTCAGTCATAGAATTATAGAATGGTTTGGGTTGGAAGGGACCTTAAAGATCATCTCATTCCAACCCCCCTGCCATGGCAGGGACACCTCCCACTAGAGCAGGTTGTTCAAGGTCCCATTCAACCCGGCCTTCAACACCTCCAGGGATGGAGCATCCACAGCTTCCCTGGGCAACCTGGGCCAGTGTCTCACCACCCTCACAGGGAAGAATTTCCTTCTAATTTCCAATCTAAATCTCCTCTCTTCCAGTTTGAACCCATCATCCCTTGTCCTATCACTACAGGATTTTGTGAAAAGTCCTTTTCCAGCTTTCTTGTAGCCCCTTCAGACACTGGATCATGAGTCACTGTCGATGTTTTTTGCTCCACTGACCCGTGTTTGTTGCTGTCAAGGGCTTAAATAAGAGGCAAAAAACCTCTGGGCTGCATCTCTGGGGGAGCTGGTGGTCTAAAGATGAAGCCTTGTGGGGAGCAATGAAGGTGCAGGGTGGGAAAGGGGCTCGTGCCAGGTTGGTGTTGGGCACAGGGTGGATGCATCCATGGAGCTGTGCTCATCACCTCCCCTCCTCTCCATCACAAGTGCACAGAGGCAGCAAAGCTCAGCACGGGGGTCTCCCAGGAGGTGTCACCAGGAGGCTCATGTGGATCTGGTTAAGGGCGTGAAATAACACTGGTGGTGAGAGCGCTCCCATGCCATCCATCACTGCCTGGCCGGAGGGGAGCAGGAGATGGGGGAGACCAGCTGACAGCCCTGCCTGCGAGCTGCAACCATGGAGGGACTCATGACAAGTGAAATCCCACCTAACACACAACCCTGGCCTCCCCCCTGCTCCACCACACGCCTTTCTCCACTCAATCCTGGCCCCTGCTTAGCACCTGCAACACCTCCAGCCCTGGAAACAGGAGCTGGGGCTGCTTGTCAGCTGCTGTGAGAAATGCCCTTCATTCCTCCTCCAGCTCCTGTTCCCGGCCAGAGTCATTTGTTTCTCCAACAGAGGATTTCATTTTATTTTATTTATTTTTTTTGGTAGGTCTCCCGTGCCAAGATTATGTCAAAAGGGAGGTAGGGGAGCAGGAGAATTTGGAAGACAGATGTCTCACCTGCTCTGTCATGTTAGTGTCAAGGCAGAGGGATCAGTGTGAAGGGATATTAAGCTGGGAAACATGAGGAGAAGAGGGGGGGGAGAAAGATAAGGTGCAGACATAAGAGAAAGGAGCTGTCACCCTGTCTGCTGGTGTGATGGGGAAGGCTTGGAGTGGTTCCACAGCAGCTCCTGGACACGGTGTGCTGGGCTGCTCCTCGGGGGGTTATTTGTCATGGTTTAGTGGCAGGGTCACTGGAAGGCAGGGAGCAGTGTTGTTGCTTGGGGATGGTGCCTCCTGCCCAACAGGAGTGGTCTGGGAAGGTGATGAGCTTCTGGTGAGGTGATGAGCTTCTGGTGAGGTGATGAGCTTCTGGTGAGCCACATCCTTTGTATCCATCCAGTGTGGGCAGGAGGAGTGGAGCTCAGGGCTGGCTGAACATGAACTGAGCTAAATAGGGACCATATCACAGAACCCCAGTGTGGTGGGGTTGGAAGGGACCTCTGGAACTCATCTGGTCCAGCCCCCCTGCTCCAGCAGCTCCCCCAGAGCAGGGGGCCCAGCATCGTGTCCAGGCCCCTTTGGAATCTCTCCAGACAAGGAGACTCCACAACCTCTCTGGGCGGCCTGGGACAGGCTCCAACTCCCTCACCCCAAACAACTTTCTCCTCCTGCTCAGGTGGAACCTCCTGGGTTCCAGTTGGTGCCCGGTGCCCCTTGTCCTGTCACTGGGCACCACATTTGGTTTGAAAATGAGAGGTGGCAAGGGCTGGGGGGTGGGCAGATGTCCCTCTGCCTCGTAAGGAGGTGCATCCTCCACCTGCAGTCCCACAGCATGTCTGAGAGGGTTTGCTTCTATGTTCCTCATGCTCTGGGGTTGGCTAATGAGGTGTTAACTCTTTCTAATCCCCATCAGGCAACCAAGGGATGTGCTTCTGTGCTCTGAGTAGCATCTCTGGCTGTTGGAGGCAGCTGGGGGTGGGCAGAGGTTTTGGACCTCTTCTTCTTTGGGGGGTGAGCAGATGGCAGAGGAAAAATCCAAACTCTCCACAAGAAATCATCAAATTCCTTTGACTTGAATAATAATGGTTCTTGAACTGCCTCCTGTGGCTTAAGCAAGGAAAGGACAAAACCCTTAATTTTCCTCTTGCAACTCCTGTCTTTGGGGTTCTGCTTCATTTGGTTCCTGCTGGACAACCCGTGAAGCTTCAGTGCTCCCCTTCATGGGCTGTGGGCAGATGGAGCATGTCTGAACCTGTGGAAGCACCAACTGCAGGGGCCAGAGAGCAGCCGTCTCCTTCTGTCAACTGAAGCACCTCTTGAACAGCTCCAGCAAGCAGAGTAAATCCATCAAATGTCTGCCAAGAGGACTGAAATCAGGTTAGGAGGCAGGATACAGGCCTGAGGGAAGGTGGTGGCAGGGATGCTCTGGTAGCCACTGCTTCTAATCATCTGCTTTGAGGGTGATGAGGTATATGGAGGAAGGTATTTTGAGCTAAGACAACAAGTTTTGGAGAAGCTCAGGGCAGGACTGAGCAGAGAGGCTGGGGCTTGGAGACTCTGACGCTTCTGAAGTGCAAGGCTCAGTGTCTGCTATGAATTTCTTGTGGTCTTGGAGGCTCTGACTCTTCTAAAGGCTTCTTGACTTGGCGTCTTCCGTGAATTTCTTGTGGTCTTGGAGGCTCTGATTCCTCTGAAGGCTTCTTGACTTGGTGTCCTCCACAAAGCTCTTGTGCAATTAATCATCAGTAAACCAGGCTCAAGCCCAGATCATTGTCACTGGAGTCTTGTGCATGCTCTGAGCAGCCTCTGCTGACGTGGGAGGGAAGGTTTGTGTCCTACCCTGGGGGACTCTGAGTGTCAATTTAGGGAATCAAGCTGATAGAGCTTGAACAGCCTTGAGGTACCTCAGTGAGAACATCAAGCACCAGTTCAATGCATCTTGGGTGGGGAACCAGTTGGAGCTGGGCTAGGACAGTCAGAGTAGTTGATGCTAGCTGGTACACAAAGGTCACATCTGTGGATTTTTCCTCCCTCTGGTGTGTTGCTGGACCATGAAAGCCTCTGTGAAGTTTGTCCCTAGGTAGCACAACTGCCCATTGAACAAACAAACAGCTGGTGAGTCCATGGGTCTCCACTGGCTCATGTCGTGCAACCTCTGGCTAAGGGGTGTGGGGGACAACCATCTATCAGATGACCCTACTTGTGTAGGGAGGTTGGACAAGATGACCTCTAGAGGTCCCTTCCAGCCTCAAACATTCTATGATTCTATGAAATGGTTTCTATTTCAGCTTCAGAGGTAGCTGTGACCAGCCCCAAGCCATGGCCAGGGATGCTTGGCAAGCACCTGACCATGAAATGAAGCAGCCCATCATGGTTGGGTGCTATGTTGCTGCTCCAGAGGAATCAGCAGCAGAAGCTGCCAACAAGGGGCTCTGAGCTTCTGTGTGGGTTTTTCCTGCTCGTGAGCACTAATGGCATGAAGAGCAGAAGCAGTTGCTGTGTTCATGCATGGTCTGTGGTTGCCCTCTGGAAATAAGCTGATTTATTGTTATGTTAGAAGTTGGTAGATACATAAATGAGGAAAAACTTGAGTCATTGTCTGGCTCTAGTCTCTTTAAGCCACGATTCAGGACCTAAGAACAGGATCATAGCTCTAAGTAAGCAGCAACACTACTTGTGAGCTTTTCCAAGTATTTGTAGGGTTGGGGCAGAAGACCTGCCTGAAACCCTCCACAGTGATGTGACAGCACTGGGCTGTGCTCAGGAACTTCATCACTAACCACAAGACCAGCACTCAAAGCCTGTGGTGTAGACATTTACATTCAGGTGGGCTTATTAATGCCATGAGACCTGCTCCATAGAATGAATCATAGAATGGTTTGGGTTTGAAGGGCCCTCAATGTTCATCTAGTTCCAACCCCCTGCCATGGCAGGGACACCTCCCACTAGACCAGGTTGCTCCAAGCCCCGTCCAACCTGCCCTTGAACACCTCCAGGGCTGGAGCATCCACAGCTTCCCTGGGCAACCTGGGCCAGGGTCTCACCACCCTCTGAGTGAAGAATTTCCTTGTTGCTGTGAGTGCTTCAGCAGTTGGAGACTCTGAAGAAAGTCTTGTGTTGTTGCTTATCTGATGGGATGGACTCACACAGCCCAGTTTGTGGTGAGACCTTTGTGCCAGTGGCTGGATATAGCTCATGGATGTCACGAGGGGCTGCCATGTGATGAGGAGAAATGGCTCTGTAGGAAAAGGTTGTCCTCCCTCTTGTTACCCAAGGCTATAAAAAGTTGCCCTGACCCAGGTTTTAACTTGTGTGTAGCCTCTGGTCTGGTGTCTGCCTTGGCTAAATGGAGCTGGCATCTACACGAGGGTAAGGAAGAGGAATAATTAGTGATCTGAAGCTATTTATAACGACTTTGCTCTTCATCTCCTCTCCCTGCAGCCCCTCATGTGACCCAGGCTCTACACTGGAGAGACTTGTTGTTGTAGTGCCTTGGTCACAGTGGCTGCTGCTGCCACGTGATGGAAAGATGTCCTGGAGACCATCAAAGCTGGCTCTTCACAAGGAGCCCTTGTCTGCATGGAGTCCTTTGGACATGAAATGAGGTTGGGTCAGCAGGGGAGGAAGCCTTAAATGGGCAAGATAAATTAGGAAACCTTCTGGTTGTTGGATAAAATAGTGTAGTAGAAAAGAACCCCATGAACACAGGGGCCTTTGCTGGATGAGGAGGTGGGTTCTTGGGCTGACACGTGCACAGGGTTGCACGTGATGGGGTGTGGAGAGATAGGAGGTCATGTCCTGCAGGCACTTGGGGCATAGGAGGGTGGGGTGGAGCTCCTCTGTCCATGTGGGCAAAGCCCTTTCCTTGGAGACTAAACACAGGGCATGGGGAGCTGCATTAAACCCCTAAAATCCAAATATGGTGGCTCCAAGAAACCTCATCTTGTTGTTTATGGCCATGGAACTAGATGATCTTTGGGGTCCCTTCCAACCCAGCCCATTCTATGATTCCATGTTTCCCAGGTGGAATTCTGCTCTGGGCAGCTCTGTGCACTCCTCTCAGTAATGTCCATCTCAAGTCCACCTAAATAGACAGAAAGATTTATTCCTATAAACTTCTTGGGATGTTACAGCTTCTTCTCCTAGTCCTGAGCCCTTCCCCAGGGCCAGGTCACTTTGGCCATTGCTGAAGGTTCATATCCAGGCAATAAAAGTTTTCTCCCTAAAAAGAAAGCAAAAATGGGAAGATGTTGTCTTCATATCTTGTTCAGCTGGAGAGCACGAGATGCCCCCAACTCCTGGGTACCTGCGTGAGGCTCTTTATCAGCACACGCTGCTGCACATCCAGCTGGTGGAGATCAGTGGTGGCAGAGAAGATAAGGAGCAGAGTCTCAAGGCTGTAAATAATGATTGTTGTGCTCAAGTATGTGAACTGGAGCCAGGCAGGTTTATGCCTCAGGCTGAGGGTACCAGATTTGCTCAGTTTTGCTCTGGTGCTGCTGAGCTGCAGGAGAAGAGCTGCTCAACTTCTCCCCAGCCTTTCAACTCCCAAGGTCAGCCCTGTGCTGCCACTCCTGCTTGGGTCTTGCTTTCACGTGGGTGGTTAAAGCTAAATGGCAAGTGCAGAGGCTGCCCCCTGTGCTTATGGGCTGGAGGGCTTGTCCAGCTCAGGAAAATCCTTCCTGATGATGCTCAGGGTGTGGGGTGTGGTTATCCTGCAGGAGACCCTTTGCGCTGGTTAGGAGCAGACTTGTAGAATCATAGAATCGTTCTGGTTGGAAGAGACCTTCAAGATCAAGTTCAACCATCCACCCAGCACTGCCAGGGCACCACTAACCCGTGTCCCTCAGCACCACATCTCCACACCTTGGAAACCCCTCCAGGGATGGGGACTCCACCACTGCCCTGCCCAGCCTGGCACAGCCCTTCACAACCCTTGTAGGGAAGACATTTCTCCTCATCTCCAACCTAAACCTCCCCTGGTACAGATTTAGGATGTTTCCTCTTATCTGATCACTTCTTCCTTGCCTGGCTCCAACCTCCTTTCAGGGAATGGTTGAGAACAAGAAGGTCTCCCCTGAGCCTCCTTTTCTCCAGGCTAAAGTTGTGTTGCTTTAGAGGGAAAAGGGTGTGGAGAAGCTGCCCATTCATGCAGGCTTTTAAATTCTGATTGATTTATTTGTTAATGATTGCTCTCTGCTGTAGCTCCTGTGTAAGCACTGGGTGCCTTGGTGCTTGGAGGAAGACCTCAGTAAAGAAAGCAGAAGTAGATGTCTGATGGATCATTTGAAGAGCTGGTTAGGATGGGCTCCAAGCCAGTTACTCCTCGCAGGCAGGAGTGGTGAGGCAACTGGAAACCAGCTGATGGTTTATCCACATAAAACTCTAACCTTTGGAATATGTAGCTTAGTTAAATATCACCCTGCTCACGTCACTTTCCCAGCTGGTAACGTGCTGCTTCATCCCATCAAACAATCCCATGTCAAAGGCACACCAGGAGACATGCAGCCTCCCTGGGGAGGATGGGAAGCTCTCAGAGCTACCTCAGATGGCAGTGTTAGAAGCCTATAAATAGATGTTTTGTCTCCTCCTGGAATACATTGTGGACATAATTCTGGATTATTAATGTCCAATTCTGGAGCCCCTGTTACAAGAAAGATGTGGATGTGCTGGAACATGTCCAGAGAAGAGTCACAAGGATGATCAGAGGCTGGAGCACCTCTGCTACGAGGACAGACTGAGAGAGTTGGGGTTGTTCAGGCTGGAGAAGAGAAGGCTCCGAGGGGACCTTCTGGTGGCCTTCCAGGATCTGAAGGGGCTACAAGAAAGCTGGGGAGGGACTTTTGAGGCTGTTGGGGAGTGGTAGGACTGGGGGGAATGGGTCAAAACTAGAGGTGCGGAGATTGAGATGAGACATTAGGAAGAAGTTGTTGCCCAGGAGGGTGGGGAGACACTGGCCCAGGTTGCCCAGAGAGGTGCTGGAAGCCCCATCCCTGGACATTTGGAAGGCCAGGCTGGCTGGGGCTGTGAGCAACTGCTCTAGTGGGAGGTGTCCCTGCCCATGGCAGGGGGGTTGGAACTGGATGATCTTTAAGGTCCCTTCCAACCCTGACAATTCTATGATTATATAAACGATGCTGGATTGTATCCAACAATGATTCTCCAGATCTGTCCCATCACTGGTGGGGGCTTGCAGTTGATGCTGCTGGCCCCAAGACCTTATGGATGTTAAGTTGGGTCTCCATAATCCTATGAAAAAGAAGTTTGCCTTGTCAAAGCTTTAAGTTGGTAATGAAGTTCTGTGTTGGTTTAAGATCCTCTGTGGAGTGGAGGGGTTGTAGAGGTCTGGGTGTCTAGATCTTGCACTGGAGCTGCTCATCTGACAGTTTGAAGCCTGGTAGCCAGAGGGTAGGTGGGACACTGGAGAGGACTATTTTAACCAGATGAGGTGGTTCTCTCAATATATCCTGTAGGTTGAGCTCAGAGCAAAGAAATAGCACAACAGTCGCCTGACCACGTACCCCTGAATAACCTGCAGGACCCTTTGACCTAAGGGAGGGGACATGGGTTTCTTTGCTTTCAAAAGCTCCCAGAGCTTGGGTTTGGGCAGCTCAGTGCCAACTACACACCAGGTAGGGGTGTGTGTCCCCAGGGAGAGCTGCTCAAGCTCTTGTGTTGCAAACAAGTCAGGGCTGAAGACAGAAGCCACAATATTTGGCTCCCCTGCTCTCTTCCCCATCTATTGGTCTTGTCTTCAAGGAAACGTGACTGGACCTAAGGCTTCTCCCTAGGCCTGACTTAAAACCAGTTCATTGCAGTGGTGAGAAGCTGTTGGTTTCTTAACTGCTGGAGAGAGTCCAGCCCAGAGCCACAGAGATGCTGAAGGGAGTGGAACATCGCCCTGGTGAGGAAAGGCTGAGGGAGCTGGGGCTCTTTAGCTTGGAGAAGAGGAGACTGAGGGGGGACCTCCGTAATGGTGATAAATCTGTAAAGGGAGAGTGTCAGGAGGATGGAGCCCGGCTCTGCTCAGGGACAGCCAGTGATAGGACAAGGGGCAACAGGTGCAAGCTGGACCAGAGGAGGTGCCACATCAATAGGAGAGGAAACTTCTTCCTGGTGAGGGTGCCAGACACTGGCCCCGGCTGCCCAGGCAGGTTGTGGAGTCTCCTTCTCTGGAGATATTTAAACCCCCCTGGCCGTGTTCCTGTGTGACCTGCTCTGGGTGATCCTGCTCTGGCAGGGGGGTTGGACTGGATGATCTTTGGAGGTCCCTTCCAACCCCTGACATTCTGTGATTCTTCTGAAGTTAGGAGTGAGGTCTGTTACCTAGACACTTAAAGGAGTGTAAAATGGGCTTATAGAAGCATTTCTTCTCTCTCCTGATCCTTTTCAGGCTACAGTCACTCTTCCTCCTGCCTTGCTGGAGCAGACCAAGATGCTCTTTCTATCAGTGTATCCTAGTTGGGGTGAACATGTCTACCTGGCCTTGGCTAAGGGGTGAACTTAACAGGTTGCCCAGAGAGGTGGTTGATGCCCCATCCCTGGAACCATTGCAGGTGAGGTTGGCCGGGGCTCTGAGCAACCTGCTCTAGTTGCAGATGTCCCTGCTCAGTGCAGAGGGTTGGACCAGATGACCTTGAAAGGTCCCTTCTAGCCAAAACCATCCTAAGATCTTGTCTGTAGCAGCTTATCAGGGGTTTCTTCTCTACGCTGCTCTGGTGAATCTTCTGCTTTCTTCCCTGTGACCTTCTCTGCACTGGGGGCTACAAGCACTGAGAAATGTCACAAAATGTCATGTATCTGACTTGCTCCCCTGCTGGAGGCTGCTTCAAGCCTTGATTTCCACTGGAGGTTCCCATCAAGCCAGGAAAGAAGAGCCCATGTGACCATTGCTTTGACAATGACCCATAACTTGATATTTGGCCCATATCAAAATTGTACATGGCAAGAAATGACCCTTAGAAATTTCCAGACAAGATTCTCTGGAGGTTTTTCCCCCTCTCACCTTCCCCAGTATATTGTGGGGTTTCCTCCCAGGTGATCCCATCTCTCCTTCCATGTTGCACAGAGATTCCCTTGAATTCTCATTTATCTGGCTGTGCCTCATCAACTTGCTAAGCTGCATTTTTCTTGAGAGAAATAAGGAATTCTTTAGAGGAGTGCTCCCCATTCCCTGTATTTAATGCTCCCCATTGCCTGTATTTAATGCTCCCCATTCCCTGTATTTAATGCTCCCCATTCCCTGTATTTAACTTTTAGTGCTTGGCTTCGTTCCAGAGAACATCCACAGCAAGATTGTCTCTGATTTTTCTCCCATACAACAGCTTTGGAAGATGAGTATAAGGGGTTAACTCTTTTCTGGCAGCTTAAAAATGAGAATACACAGAGAAATGAGCAGCAAGGTCCATCACACCAAGGAGGAGGAGGACTCCTGCACGCTCACTTAACAGCAGCAAGCATTATCTTGTTCCCAAACATGGTTTTGAGAGGGTTGATAGGAAGAATATGCCACTGAGTAAGCACTGAGCCTTGTCAAATAGTGATTTCCAATACAATCTACATGCCAGCAGACTAAGGCAGGATATTGCCTGTGGAAAAGCTCATTAGTATGCTGTGAAGTGCTGCTCCTGACAACTTCTGGGCTGAACGGGGCTCTGGGGAGGGCTGAAATCACCTAACACGGGGTCTCCTGCTCCTCTAAATCAGCCTCACCCTGCTAGAGCCAAGGGGCAGATCAGGAATTGGCCAAAATCCACTGAAATTATAGTTTTGGGGGGGTTTTATCAGCTGTGCTCTGCAGTTTCTTTTGTCTATGAAGTGTTGAGACATGAGTGTCCTTCTCCATAGAGGAAGAACAAGGGTCTTGGTGTGACCAAGGTTTTGGGAGCTCTGGTGGGACACAAAAATTACTGTGGGGCTTAAAAAAATTTTGGCTATATAGTTTTATGGGCCAACCCGAGCCTTGATTCATACCTTGCAAGTTTTTCCTGCAGAAACATTCAGTCCTAGAAAACCACCAGTGAGATCAAAAGAAGAAAACTTCTTTATTTACAGCTTGGGAGGAAAATACAGATGGAAGAACGCAAAGGATCTTTCAGTAGGAGGAAAATAGGGATGGAAGAACAAAAATTACCATGTGTCCTCTGGTCTCATGCTGCTTAAAGATGAAAATAGTGGAGAATTTTAAAAATTTATTTAAATAACCCCCATTTTTAGTGTTTGCACTCAAGCGAGGAGCCACTAGATGGCAAGAACACCCTTGCCAGAGGTTGGCAGCTGGGCTGCACTGGGAGGATGCTCTGGGTGGTGAATTTTGGGGGGATTCTGAGCCACATTGGGTGTCTGGATGTCTCTTCCCCTCCAGCACCATCTCTGAGCGCATCTGGCCCATGGTTGTGACATGTGGCTTAGGGCTGTTGTGGTTTTAGCATCTCTGATGTGGGCACAAAGCAGAGCTTTAACTTTGCTCAAATACCTGGGCAGGGAGGAATCTTCATCTGATGCTGCACTTGGACATAGACACTGGCTATAAAGCTGTTTGGAGGGAGATGGTGAGATCCTACATCTTTGCTGTCACTGCTGCAGTGATGGAGAGGTGGTCCATGACTTGGTCAGTGGCCTCAGCAAACTTTAAAACCCTCTTTTCCTGCTTATTCTTGGGGTGCCCCAATAACAATTTCTCCTTTCACTGGAGGGGTTCAACAAACAAGTAGATGTGGTGCTTTGGGACATGGTCTGGGGGTCAGGGAGATGTTGAGATGGACGTTGGACTTGGTGATCCTACAGGTCTCTTCCAACCTAAAGGATTCTATGATTCTTAGGAAAGATCCTCTATTTACATCATAAATACCACATTGCCAATGAATCTGATGAAAGCTTTGGGGCAAGATGTAGGTCAAGAGGGTCCCCAGCTCTGCATTAGGGTCCTGACCACCTGCAGGAGACCTCCCAGCTGAGCTGGGCTGGCTTTATCCAGCTATATACCCTCTTTATAAAGTCTGGTTCCCATGGGGGAGGTAAAGAGCATCAGCCCAGGTCTCCCAGCCCTGTCTGCTGGCTCCAAAAGCTCCATGGCAATGTTCCTCAACCCAGGGCTGAGTGGTACCAGAGTACCTGGAGTCTGGTTAAAAGACACCTTGACCTTGGGAGGGGTTTTTTTAACCTAAGACCTGTGTAACTCCATGTGATGAATCACATCATATCTGCTCCCTCTGCCAAGGAGACCTGTGGCTCCATTTTTCCCCAAGCCCCTTCCCAGAAGGTGTCCTGCCTGTCCTGAGGGTACATCCCAAGCTGGGTGACCCTTCTGCACCTCCCTGGTGAAACATGAGGATGCTCAGGGTTTGTTTTGCCTTTTCAGGGCCTGAGAGAGCAATTGAGTTTTCAGGCACCTCTTCAAGGCACATTTATTTTTCCACCGAGGGCAAGTGCCGATGTGAGGAAGGGGATGGAGCAGGTTTATGTGTATATAAACCACTGAGGACCTCTCTGATCAATGTTCTGTGCTTTTTATTGACCATAAATCCCCGCTCCTGCCACACTCCACTGCACCATGAGCAGATGGGTGGCTGCCCCTTTCATCAACCCTTAAAACACCACATTTTTCACTGGCTCCTGTCCTTTTATGCCCCTCCAAGGAATGGAAATGCAGGTGTTGGCTTAAAGCAACTTTGGCTGATAAATGGCAACTGGAAGTCACTTCTGAGGGCTTGGGTTTGAACTGGGGGTGATGAACATTTGAACTGCCCAAAAGGAGGTTGTGGTGAGGATGGGGTTGGGCTCTTTTCCCAAGGAGCTAATGACAGGACAAGAGGTGATGGCCTCAAGTTGCACCAGGGGAGGTTTAGGTTGGACACTAGGAAGAAATTCTTCACTGAGAGAGTGGTCAGGGACTGGCCCAGGCTGCCCAGGGAGGTGGTGGAGTCACCATCCCTGGAGGGGTTCAAAAACCGAGTAGATTTGGCACTTTAGGACATGGTCTAGGGGTCAGGAAGATGCTGGAATTAAGGTTGGACTTGATGACCCTAGAGATCTTTTCCAACCTAAATGATTCTATGATTCACCATCCTTCATGTCAGCTGTGGGAAGGGCAGATGAGGGCATTGCAGGACCCATGGGGCACCAGGGTTGGAGGAAGGAAACAAAGCAGGTGTGGTTTTGGGGTCTCCAGGGCTGAGAAGGGGTTGTGGCACCCATGGGGAGCAACCTGCGGGTTTGTGCTTCCCTGTGTCACGTGTGAGAGGTCTGCCCTTGCCTAACATTCATTCATTAAAGGGTCTCCACGTGGCTGCTCAGCTGCTGGGCACCCAACTGATGCTAAATTACCTCTGCAAGCAGCAGTTCAGTGGTGAGTGCAGGTAGGGATTGAGACTTCTTCTGCAGCAGAGCTCTGAAGTCCAGGACTTGCTTTTTAATGATTTCTCCAGCAGCTGCTGTTGGAGTGCTGCTCCTCTCCGTGCTGTGCTCGGGAGTTCATTATCTCACTGGAGGGTAATGACTGAGACGAGAGAGTCAGCAGCAGGAGTCTTGGGAGGTGGGAACTGCCTCTGTGCCCGTTCACTTCCACAGCCTCGTCCTGTCTGTCTGCTCTGTGCTATGGATGCCTCAGTCAATGCTCATCCAGGACTGCCCAGCATCTGGTGATGGTTTAGAATCCTAGAATTGTCAGGGTTGGAGGGGCCCTTAAAGATCATCTCATTCCACCCCCCTGCCATGGGCAGGGACACCTCCCACTAGAGCAGGTGCTCAGAGCTCCATCCAAACTGATCTTGAACGCCTCCAGGGATGGGGCTTCCAGCACCTCTCTGGGCAACCTGGGCCAGTGTCTCCCCACCCTCCTGGGCAACAACTTCTTCCTAATGTCTCATCTCAATCTCCCCACCTCTAGTTTTGACCCATTCCCCCCAGTCCTACCACTACCCAACAGCCTCAAAAGTCCCTCCTCAGTTTTCTTGTAGCCCCCTTCAGATCCTGGAAGGCCACAAGAAGGTCCCCTTGGAGCCTTCTCTTCTCCAGCCTGAACAACCCCAACTCTCTCAGGATATGATCCAGGGCTGTTATCAGTAGATGCTGTTCTCCTCTTCCTTTTGTTATTGCTTTGGGAAGGGGGAGCTAGAAAGCCTGATGGACATCTTACCTATCCCATGATCTTCCTGATGTCTTTTGGTGGGCAAAGGGCTCTCCAGCCATCCCTGGGATGCAGCCAGCAAGGGGGGAGCATCGGGGCTGAGAAAGCACATGGATGCCCTGGCCTGAAGGCAGCCCCTGGGTGCTCTCTGGAGAGAGGGGAAGAACTTTTGGGGGTGGGTTGGGACTCATTCCCCAGTTCCTAACAGCAGGAAGGAAGCAGAGGCTGCTGCTTGTGCAGGCTGCAGCCCAGGAGGGGTCAGCACAGCCCAAGGATTGGGAGGGGAGCAGGCAGGGGATGCCCGGGCAAGGGACCAGGAGAAGGGAGGACCACAGAGCACTTGGTGCTCTGCTCCACCATCACTCAGAGCATTGCTTGTACCAACCTGTGGTTGCATTGGCCTTGGGGACCACACCAGTACCTGTCAGGATGGTTCAGATGAGGACTCTCAGCTTTCCCCGGGGAGCTCCTGCATCCCTTTAACCCTGTGATTACCATCTTTACCCATCATTTACTTATTTAATCAATAGCAGAGGTGGTGTGGGGCAGGTTAGTAATGGGGCTCCTCAGCTCCTGGCTCGTACTCTGCCAAACCACCCAGCATATGGGCTTCAAAATGCTGCTGCCACCTTCATCGTGGCTGTGATGCTGGTGCTGTTAATTACTAATTGCTGCCCTAGATGAATCCTTTTCTTGTGCTGCCTGCTCCAGCCAAGCTCCAGCCAAGCATCAAAGGCTTTAGGATGCAAATCTCCATCACTGAAGCATCCAGCAGGCGAGGGCTGGGAGAGAGATGCCTCCTGTCTGCCCTTCTGCAGGGCACAGGGGCTGAGCACAGAGGTGGCTTCTTCATTCTCCTCTCCTGCAGAAATGGGAAGTGGTGGTGTCTGAGTTCAGGGCCTGAACAGATGGTTTGGACCATGCCAGACCTTCACACCGGGGCTGGCTGGCGAGGGCAGGGGAGTGACACAAACCAGTTGCTAATCAGTAATTAGCTGTGAGCTGTGCTGCGAGCAGGAGGCTGCGGCAGATGCTGGGGAGAGGGGGGGACACACAAATGGACAGTGCCCCTGGGAAGGTGCAGATCAGGTGTTTGCAAACCTGGGATTTGCTGCTCCCCATCCTCCTCCTGACCCTGCCGGGTGTTTGCCCAAGTGGCTGGTTTTTAGGAGCTCAGTCTGAGCCCCTGGCACAGGGCTTGGGGGCTGCTTTGGAGCAAGTATCCTCCTGCTGTGGCATCCATCCCTGCTCTGCAGTCTGGTAGAGGCACAGGAAGAGTTTTCCTTCTTTTTTGGAGAAACAAT
The DNA here is from genome assembly GCA_013401335.1 of Brachypteracias leptosomus. Classification (NCBI taxonomy): domain Eukaryota; kingdom Metazoa; phylum Chordata; class Aves; order Coraciiformes; family Brachypteraciidae; genus Brachypteracias; species Brachypteracias leptosomus. Next base: position 34,693 of record VYZX01013336.1, read on the forward strand.
GCCCTGAAAGCCACCTCTTGGAATGGGAAATGAGTAAATATCTCCAGACTTGACCATTTTCAAAGAACAAGTAGATGTGGCAGTTTGGGACATATTCTAGGGGTCAGGGAGATGCTGGGATGAAGGGTGAAGTTGATGATCCTAGAGGTCTTTTTAATCCTAAATGATTCTATGATTGTATTCTATGATTCAGATAGAGGCATGGCTCAGTGCCTTAGAGGTGGGAGAAAGTGTCAGATGTGGTTCTTGGTGCAAGCTGCTGGTTTGGGTACTTGGGGAGGTGGTTCAGTCCATGTCCAGCAGAGCTCTTCCAGCACTTGGTGGATCTCTGTGAGATGTGTTAGCCTGTCAGGATGGAGATGGAAATGTCTATCTTCCTTGTGTCCTGGTGTAATGCCTTTGGATTCATTCATTTTTCCATTCTTTTTCCAGCAACCTGTGTGCAAAGAGAAATAATGACCCTCTTAGGCTGGCTCTTGGTGCAAGCTGCTGGTTTGGGTACCTGGGGATGGAGCTGCAGGGGATGCAGCAGTGACTGGGTACCCAGACCCCCCCTGAGCATCCCCCCAGACACCCTCTGAGCATCTCCCCAGACTTTTCCCATGAGCAGTGGGGATGCAGAGCCACAACCTTCCCCTGCCAAACTTTTCAGGTTAACCTGGAGCCAGGTCAGCTTTTCTTCCGCTCCTCGGGTTTCGGTTCTGCTGACGCTCCCCAAGAGGCGACTTTGCCCCTTCCCTGCAGCAGAGTGAGGGAAAACAAAGCGGAAGAGTCGGTGCCGAGAAAGCAAAATAAAAACCAGGCTGTAAAGCAGAAGTGACTGGAGTGCTGAGGTGGCTCCGGGTGCCTTGTGCTGCCATTTAAGGGCCAGAAGAGCCTAATGAATTTGGACAGGGCTGGTGCGATGCTCCTGCTGCTGGCAGCCCCTGAGGTCCCCTCCTCTGGCTCTGCCCTGGCCAAAATTAACTTCTCTTAGGCCAGCAGTAACTTTACCAGGGAGCCCAGGCAGTTTCCAGTGGGTCCAGCTTTTGGAGATCCCAAGAGCTCCTCCCAGCCCAGCAGATGAGGGATTAGGGACCAGCCCATGAGCCCCCAAGAGATGAGGTGAGACTTCCAGGTCTTAATGACCAAGCCAAGTCAAGGACTCTCCATCTTCCAGGGCTCCTGAGGTGCCAAGCCTTGTACCCACCTGTCTCCTGCATCTCGGTGGCTGTTTCTGGCCCTTTTCCTTGGGGTTCAGTGGCCTCAACTTGGCTGGGATTTCTTTGGGGCAGAAGAAGACCGTAAAAGTGCCAAGCCCCCCTTTTCTCCAGCCCTTGTAGTTGCTTTGTTCTGGAGCCAGAAAACCAAGGAAAATCTCCCAGTTGATGCATTTATGCAGTCTGTTATCCAGTCAGTGCTGGGGTTGGCATCAGAAGCAGCTGAGAGTGACATATTTAAGCAAAAAAAGGGCTGTGACCCCACAGCTCTGCTCTCCTGATCCCAATCTGGGCTTTGCTCCCCACCAGCTGCTAAATCCTACTGAGTTGCTGGGACTTGCTGTGGATGCTGGAAGCAAACAGAGCCCCTTGCTCTCTGCCATCCACCTGGCTCACCCCAAATCATCCTGCATCTCCTCTCCCTGCATATGTTTATCCCAAATCTTGGCCTAAAATCCATGTTTATGGAAGTGGCTGCTGGCTGGAGGCTTCTCCCTGCCCATGCTGGCAGGGGATCACCCGTCTGCTGCCGTTCTTCACCCATCCAAATACCCTTGCAAGCAGCTGGTGTCATTTTTTTTTAGCTCACTGACCCTTTTTCAAGCTGGATGCTCTGCAAAAAAAGGTAGGGAAAGTAGAAAACTTCCCCTGCTCCTTAGGGAGCCAGAGGGCTGGTGGCTCAAAGGACTCGGGATGGATGCAAACACCTTGGCTCCTGGGGAGCTGGGCTGTTAAGCAGCTGTTTCCACGTTACTCCCGTTTATTATCTTTAAAGCCAACACTCCGGAGAGCTGCGTTCCTTGCCTGATGTGGATTAAGGTGTTTGGTGATGATAGACTGGCTTAAACATCCCCGTGCCCTCGTGTTGCTGATGGAAACATCAAGGCAGCCAGGCCCCTGCTAATGAGCCACCCTGCCCTAACGAGCTTGTGTTTACAGGCTGGGGAAAGGAGAGAAAAAAAAGGAAGGAGAAAGTCAGAAAGTAGAGCTGTGCGTCATCCAGCCACGAGTCTCTTTTATTAAAAGCTGGTTGATATCACGGGTGCTTTTCCCAGCCAGCTCAACCTGCTATTTCAGCCCTCGTCTATCATCCCAAATGAGGAAGGGGGG
>VYZX01013336.1:37049-52435 GCA_013401335.1 Brachypteracias leptosomus
GAAAACAATTAGCTGGAAACAAAATACTTGCAATGGCTGCATTTTAATTACAAATAAAAAGCTTTCCAAATAGGCCTATCATGCAGAAATAAAAAATTTGGGATGCTTGGCTTGGTGCAGATGCTTTTCTTTGTGCAAATGGCTGTTACGGCTTCATCCCTGCTTATTCGGTTGCAAAAGGAAAAGGGGGGGGGGAGCAGCTGTGTGGCAACCCAGGAGATCTCCTCACAGCACATCTGGTGCCAGCGTGGCCCCATCCTCGCCTCGGCTGGATGGCAGGCTGGGAACCCCGGGCTGGGGGCTCTGGGATGCCAACTGGGGGAGTTAGAGCTGATATGGGAACATCTGACTGCCCAGGGATTGCACCCCCCACGAGTGAGGTGGGGAGTGATGGGAATTCACTGGGATGGGTGGCTGTGTTCCTGTCTCAGGGCAAGCTGGGCCATCATTGGGTACCAGAAGGATGCTGCTGTGCTGGGAAAGCTGCATCCTCCTGGAGCTGGGTACCAACATTGGGTGCAAGAGGCAGGATGCTCCCATTTGGCTGGTGCTTGTATCTGTAGGGCATCCTTTTCCCAAGGCTGAGCATGTAAATTTGCCCTTCTCTATCTGGGCAAGCCTGAGTTTTGCAGCCCACTATAAATTATTACAACCTACAGCAGCGTGGAGTCAAACTCCTTTAAATTTAACTGTTCTTTGCAGGAATCTGGTTCCTAGATGGAGCTGGCAGCACTCGGTTGGTGTTTTGGGTGGCCAGGACTCTCTCTATGTATTTTTTTTTACAATTATTTTTAACAGGAGGTGCCAGTTTGTAGTGCAGGGTGAGGGTGATCCATGATGGGATGGCAGCAGGGGTGAGATGGGATGAGACCAGGACAGGGTACCCCAGGGATGGAGGTGGCTGCGCTGACGCTGGTCACCCAGAGCATCCTCCACCCTTGCTGGTGGGATGTCTGGGGTGAGATCCATGGATAATAAATCCTCTGGGATGTTCCCCAGCCGAGTGGAAAGGCCAAGCCACGGGCTCTGCAGCTGCGAATCGGTGGCACGTGCTGGGGCTTGCAGAAAGTTTCAGCCTCAAGTGAAATGTGATTAATTCCCTGCGAATTCAACCGAGGGGAAATTGGGAAGGCTTCCCTTTAACCTCACTGGCTTCTTGAATTTCATGTTGATTTGCTGGCCAGGAATTGGAAAAGGGGGGAAAAGAGAGAATTCATTTTCTTTTTCCACCTGGTTTGACGCAGAATTTGACCCGTGGTAAGAGGTATTTGGGTGTTTTTTGGACTGTTTGCAGTGGTAGCAGTGCTCTTTGGGGGCTGCTTTGTGATGGAAATGATATTTTGGTGAAGTTGCTTCTTTTTTGGGGAGGGGAAAAAACAGAAAAGAGGTTCTATTGCCACTGAGCCAAGTGCAAACCTGTTTCCAGACAAAGTTTTTTATTTCCCTATTTCATGCTGTAAAAAAACCCCTTTGCCAGCATTTCATCCCACTTCTGGAGAGGGAGGCGTAAACCTGGATGTCTCCCACTAAAACCAAGGTGTTGGTGGTGGCATTAAACTGATGTTGACTGTCTTACTGAAGGCTTAAACAGGAAAAAAATCCCACCCCCCAAACCCAGCAGCAGAGCTGGGAAGCCTCAGCCGTGAACAAAACGAGGGATCGAATTTGCGTGTCACTGAGACTCAGTGAACTGCTATTGTCTTGATTTTTCTAAAGATCTGCAGCCATCAGAGAAATGCAACATAATTACTGCCCTGTTTATTGACAGTGAGCACTGAAAATCCATCGCCGAGGCAAATTAACCCCCTCGCCCCCAAAATGCAGCCACACTGAAAGGCTCCTGCCTCTATCTCCCTTGGCTTTAGCTCTCAAGCCACCCCAGGATGATGATTCCCCACAGCATCCAGTCACTCAATCCTTCCTGAAGTTAAAGGCATCTTTATTGATTTATAATTATATTAATTTTCTCTTTTTTTTGGCTTCCCAGCTGCTTTCTTAGCTGCTGTCAGGTATCAGTAGATGTTGCAATAAATGCAATGTCCCCACCACATCCTCCAGCATCTTCTTCCTTCTCCCAGGAAAGGAAGAGGAGAACTCCTTAAGTGCAGTAGTGGAAAGGGAAACCCAGAACCTGGCTGAGCTGCTTCAGCCTTGGGTTTTCCATGGGATGCCTGGGATGGAGCCAGTTCCCCCCTCCCAAGACCTTTCCCAGAGCCTCGCTGGCTCTTGGCACTGGTCCTAAGCCCTTTATCAGCTGTGGCCAGTCTGAAGCCTCCAAGCTCGGCTGCATCACTGGCTGATGCCAAGGCTGGTGTCTCGTCTCCTCCTCACAGATAAGGCAGGAGAGGGGGCTAAAAATCCTCCTGTGCTTGGTACTGAGGGGTTCAACAGCAGGTAAGGGGAGGTGGCATGAAAGGGTCCACCCCAGGGATGCAAAATGCCCATGGGAGCTGGAGGTGATGAAGCTGAGGGGTTTTCACATGGGATGTGATCCCTGAGTTATGAGCTGGGTCTGAGCAGCAGCTCCAAGTGTGAGGCCAGGATCTTTTCTCCTACAGGCATCACATTGACCACATGGAGCATGCCAGCAAATTTCCTCCCACCATATTTGTGCTGTGAGCTGTAAATAGGGGCTGCTGGTGTGGCTTAGAGGGAGGATTTCTTGCTGCTAGTGCCTCCTAACCATTAATAATGTCTTTAAAGCCCTCACTGAAACTGAGCTGGACTAAACCCAGTACTTGTGGCCATGGCAGCTGCATCAGGGACCTGCTCAGGATGACTCCTGTGGGCTGGCTGGGGGGGTTGATGGCTCTGGATTAGCCACAGGGGTAGAGGATGCAGCTCATTGCAGGTGTGTAAGTCCTGGAGACCTTTCTGGTCTTGTGTCCAAGCTGCTTTTTCCTGCAGCTGGGGCTGGGCATGGCCCTAGGACCTTTGCAAGCAATGAGAGGTGGGCAAGGGACCACAGCATCTCTGAATGATTAACCAGGGACCACAGCATTAACCAGGGACTGCAGCATCCCAGAAACATTAACCAGGGACCACAAAATCCCAGGAATATTAACCAGGGACTGCAGCATCCCGGGAACATTAACCAGGGACCACAGAATCCCAGAAACATTAACTAGGGACTGCATCATTCATCATCTAGGGACCACAGCATCTCTGAACCATCATCTAGGGACCACAGCATTACCCAGGGACTGCAGATCCCCACAGCATTACCCAAGCTGCCTTTTCTGAGCTGTTTGGGAGAGACAGCCCCTTGCTTGAGCTTCTTTTGGCCACCCCATCCCTGCATGGCTGATACACTTTGCTGCTCCCATCTGTCCTGGATTGCTCACAGGATGGATGGTCCTCACACTTGGCTCTGGTGGATGATAGCAGATGAGGCTGGATGGTCTTTCCAGCCACCCACGCATGTGGCATGATCTGCTCCATCTCCTCTTAGGCTGGTGAGGATGCTTCCAGCATGATGCTGTCCTTTGGTTAGAGACACCATAAATTAAGCAGAGATTTAATGAAACAACAAACTGGGAGGACTCTGGGATCCTGAACTAGGGATAGGCTGCACCTTGGCTTGAGATGGAGCATTTCATTGGGTGACTGGAGAAATCAAGCATCCCACACTGCTACAGGGCCCACTGTCTGCTTGGGGTTGGATCCAGGAGGACCAGTGTTCTTTCCACCATCCTCGATGGGGTTTGGTGAGGTGCCTTGTTCCTCTGTGATGGGTTGAGGAGCTCTCAGGGGGAGAAGGTTGCTCTTATGGGCAGGGTTGGGTGATGCACATGCAATGATCCACGGGAGGTGTGTTGCTGCTTGCTCCCTGAGCAGGGACTCAACTAAATCCTAAACTTAACCATGACTATTTCTGGGGAAGGCAAGAAGACCTGGCACCAGCACAAACCCTGCCCTGCCTTGCCAGGCTGCTCCTTTGGGGGCAAAAAGGCAATTTCTGCCAAAAGCCAAACCTGGTGTTCAGGAGGTGAGAACTGAGCAAATGATATTGATTTGAAGCAACTTGAGCATTGCTCAAAATCCTCCCCTTCAGAAAACAGGGACCAACTTAGAGGTTATTTGCCCTGGTGGGAACTGAGGTATTTTTAGGGTGGTGAGCCAGCATGGAGACTGTTGTCCCCAAACCACACAGTCACCCTCTCTCCATGCCCAGGGCGTGTTGTAGGAGAGCGATGAACTAAAATAGCTGATATAATAATAAATCTGACTTTATTTAACATCTCCTCGTGTTGCCTTGGGGCGAGGTCACCCCAAGGTTGACACCTCTAAGGAACTTGAGGATATTTTCAATAAAGTCCATGAAAGGCAGCTGAGAAGAGCCCAAGTGCTGCTTTTCTGCCTTGAAATCCCTGCCCAGTGCCTTGTGGGTTTGGTTGGAAACCAGCTGAAAGCCATAAACACCCCTACTCCCCTTGGCAGCTCGAGGAGCTCCCTTCTCCCCTTCTTTGGCTCTTCTGTAAATAAAAAAGAACGTTATTGATTTTATTTCAGCAACAGAGAAATAGGTTGCCTTTGGCTCGAGCTCACAGGATGCAAAACTCCAGCCAGGAGTGGGGGATTGGGCTTTTTTCCCCCTCTTTTTATAGCGTTTCTGATCTGTGTTTATGACGCCAGCGCTGACACATCCTAAACCACAGCGTGGCTCTAACCCCCGGAAAAAAACTCCCAGCGGGGTTGAAATAGTGGCTGGCAAATGTTCCCTCCTCGCTGGAGCTTGTGAATCAAAAGCCATCAGAGGTTTAAGCAAAGGCTTGTGCCGGGGAGGGAGAACTTATGCTGGAGTCGATGCATATTTTATCACCACCCTTCTTCACCCGCAGCCCTTCTCCCGTCGAACGCCGCGCGGGTTTTAATTAAATAGTTATTGGCGAGGCTGTTATCCCGCCTTGGAAGGGCTCCAAATGGCCGTGTTTTCCCCCAAAATGCTCACAGGGGGATGTGCTCCCATCCCCCCCCGGCCCTCGCCGAGGTTTGTCTTCCACAAATACAGCTCATGACGTCTGCCTGGCCCGGCGCCGGCGCTGCGATAGCATCTTTCATTAGCGCTGACCTCTCCTCGTGCCCAAGGAGCTGGCGGATGTTCCCCGAGTGGAGATGGTGGATGCTGCCAAGAAATGTCCCCTTGGAGCTGGGAGAGCAGGTCTGGGGCTTGCAGGAGCTGAGCCCTGGTTTGTTGGTGGCTGCTTGTAAATCTGCAGCTCCGTCTACGCGACTGGGTTGGTCCTGGTTGCAAACTAGAGGAGAGGAAGGTTGAGGTTGGTGCCTCCAGGATCTGGGGAGGGACTTTTTACAAGGGTTTGTTATGATAGGATGAGGGGTGATGGCTTCAAACTGAGAGAGGGGAGATTTAGATTAGAAATGAGGAAGAAGTTCTTCACTCACAGGGTGGTGAGACACCGGCACAGGTTGCCCAGGGAAGCTGTGGATGCTCCATCTCTGGAGGTGTTCAAGGCCAGGTTGAATAGGGCTTGAGCAACCTGGTCTAGTGGGAGGTGTCCCTGCCATGGCAGGGGGGTTGGAACGAGATGATCTTTAAGGTCCCTTCCAAGGACCCCAACCCATTCTATGATTCTATGATTCTATGATCTGCTCTACCAAGGGGTTTCTGGTGGCCATGCATGGATGGTCAGCATAGATTAGGTGCAGGAGATGGTGAAGAAATGACTGGGAGAGGACAGAAATCTCTCCTTAGCTTTAAACATCTCATGGACCCTCTCCTGATGGCAACTCAACCCATAGCAGTGTCAATGTTGCTGTAGACAACTCTTCAGAGGGTCTAGGAGAAACCACAGCTGGGGCCTGAGAGGTGCCACCAACACCTAGAGATGTTTCAATGGGTCTTTCCATTCCCTTGGCTTTCAATTCCCACCCGGCTCCTCAACCACCGACACGAGTTTGCTCCTGCTTGTCAGGAACAAGATACTTAATTTGTCAGTTGGCTACGCTTAATATTTCTTTCATGTATCACATCAGTTTTAAATGCAAAACATGTCTGAATAAGCTCACTTTTTGCTTTTTGGGTTGTTTTATTTTTTTCCCTACACTGCTGTAGCCGCCGCATTGAAGGTAGCCGTGTTTAACTAATAAAAAAGATTTTAAAATGCTGGTTTTGCACTTCTTTAATTGACTTCCAATTTCCATTCGCATGCAGCCCGGCACATTGGAAGGGGGGTAAAAAAAAAGAGCACCAAGCAAACAAGAAATGCGTCACTCCCCGGGTTTTAACTTAATCAAAAATGTAAAAATTAAGAATCTGAATCAATGTACATTAAACGATGCAATTGCCTAAATAAACATGGCGGGGGGAGATGATGGGTCTTCCTGATTAGGAGAAAATGCTGAATTTAGAGCAAAGGTTGGAGCTGGTTGCAAAGCAGGGTGGTTCAGCAGTTGCACCCTGTTTTTTGGGAGGTGAACCAGGTAGGGGGGGCTCAAAGGGAGTCCAGGGTTGGTGATGAAGGAGCTCGCTGATGGAGAACATCCTTGGTGGCACCTTTGAGGGAATGAGAGGGATGGAAGAGATGCTGGTGGATGGTGGATGGTTTTCCCAGCCCTCGCAAGCTTGGTGGTCATTATGTTTTCTCTTCCAGCACCTAATCCTGGTGGTCCCTGACCTGGTGAAGGTCCTGGCTTGCAGTGACCAAGGGAAGAGGTTCCCAAGAGCAGGACCCTCCAGGTAAACCCCCAGCCCAGCTGGGTTTGTTGCAGCCTCTAAGAATTTATCATTATTTGAGCTTGCTCAGGGTGGTTTGTAGCTCCATGGGGTGTGCCGTGAAGTTTTATGGAGTTGAACCAGGTGCCTCCCAACCCTTTTCCCTGTAAATTGTGGGAGCTTTGCCAGCCCAATCAGCAAAAATAAATAATATCCTGATGTCACAGGCTGGACTGAAACTTTGAGACTTGGTCTGGGGTTCAGGGAGATGCTGGATGAAAGTTGGACTCTTAAGGGGGCCTGCAAGAAAGCTGGGGAGGGACTTTTGAGGCTGTTGGGTAGTGGTAGGACTGGGGGGAATGGGTCAAAACTAGAGGTGGGGAGATTGAGATGAGACGTTAGGAAGAAGTTGTTGCCCAGGAGGGTGGGGAGACACTGGCCCAGGTTGCCCAGAGAGGTGCTGGAAGCCCCATCCCTGGACATTTGGAAGGCCAGGCTGGCTGGGGCTGTGAGCAACTGATGTAGTGGGAGGTGTCCCTGCCATGGCAGGGGGGTTGGAACGAGATGATCTTTCAGGTCCCTTCTAACCCTGACAATTCTATGATTCTATGATCCTAGAGGTCTTTTCCAACCTAAATGATTCTATGCTTGATGGTCTGATGGTTGTTCTGAGAGCTGCAAGCCCACGCTCTGAAGCCTCTGTCCATCAGCAGAAACACAGAGGTGATTGTCCAGCACTGTTGTGAATCAACAACCAGGATCCAGTGGCGGTGGCAGTTGGCTGGTGACGTTGCCACCACGCTTGCCAGCTCTCCAAAGGCTCCTCCCCTCTGCTGATATTCAGGAGCAAAAAAAAAATCCACCCAGGCCTGAGCATTTGTCCTTTCCCTTTTGCTTTCCCTTCGCTGCAGCCAAAAGTCATCGTGCCTTCGAGCACAGGATGATTTCAGCTCCAGACCTGGTTGTCCTTCCTTGCAGAACAAGGAGTGTTCCAGCACGAGGTGTCTCCAGAGCTTTTAATCTCCCAAATGCCTCCCCAGGAGAATCGTGTTCATCCTGGAGAGTGTGGGAAGAGGGGGGAGAGCTGCCCAGTCACGCTCCTTGGCATTCATCACTCAGCATCACGGGGGGAGCGAGGAAAAGCTGCTGGGTTTGAGGTCACAGCCTGGCAGCGAGGAGTTAAAGGCAAGGTGGAATATTAAGCAGAAGCAAAGAGGCACCCTGAGAAGGGCAGGATCCCAGGAAAGCTTTTCTGAGGATGAAAGAAAAATGAAAAGCTGTCGCCTGGAAGGGCTCCAGCTGCCCAGCTCCCAGCCAACCACCCTGTCCTCTGCTCCCCAGCACCCAGCCTGACGTGGCAGGGCTGCCAAAGGGCTTGGAGCTGGGGGGGTGATGGGGACAAGAGGCTTTTGCAGGTTGGAAAGGATCTGGGCTGCTCTGGGGAAGCAGTTGGTAGCTGGGTTGTGCTGAGGGAGGAGAAGAAATATGTTGCAGCATGTGTGAGCCCATCTTGTGGAGCTTGCTGCTCTGAGCACCAGCTGCGGAGGAGTTAAATATCAAGGAGTTAAATAATAATGGTAATAATAAGGAGGGGGGTTTGACCCATAAGGTTTATCAGTCCAAGCATCCCAGCAAAGAGAGCTGCTGGGATGCAGGAGGCTGCAGCCCCAGCACATCATCGGTGGGGTGGTCCTCCTGGGGTAGGAAGAGGTGTCCCCAGGGTGGGTGGAAGAGGCTGGACTGTGGCAGCTTTTAGCACAGGGGGAGGGTGCATCACCCACCCTCCACCAGCAGAAGCAATGTCCCACAGCTAATGAGCAAACCCCAGAGACAGGGTTAATTACAGCAGACTCCCAAGCTCTCCTAACATGGGTGGACGCCACTGACCTTCATAGGAAGCCCTTGAAGGCAGAAATGTGAGGCCTCCAGGCAGTGACCCAGAGAAGTAATAAATACTTTTGGGAGCACTTTGAGAGAACATTAACCTGAGCTCTCCTGAACCACCACGAGCAGCAAGGTCTAGATGGTGAGACCATGGGCTGCTCCAGCACCATCTCTCATCTCCAAGCACATCCATAGCTTGGTGCTCATGACCTGCTGCCACCAAGGAGAAGGTACTGGAGGGTTTTGTCCATGAGGGAGCCGTTTTTGTCCGTCTGGGGCTGACAGCTGACAGATGAGGAGCCATTTCTCTAAGGGCTCGAGGGGAAGAAAATGCAATTACCCAAAGTAAGCTTTTGGCAGGACACGGAGGCAGCGGAGCGAGGTCGGTGAAACCCACAGAAAAAGGGGATGGAAAACCAGCTGCTTACATCCAGGGCCCTGCTTTGCTTTCGGTTGCCTCCTCAGAGACGTTGTTTGTGTGGTAATTAGTGATGTAAAACATGCATCGGGCTCTTTGTTCCCATTAGGCTTGGCTGCGGCTTGAAACGACGCGCGACAGTAGCCCCTGGTTAATTTTGCCAAATGTTCACTTTAATTTCATTTAAGACCAGCTGTCTATAAATCTATAGAGCCTATTTACATAGAGCGCATATAAATATATATATATATTATTATGGGTTGAGGATAAGGGGATAGATAACGAGGCACTGTTAGAAGCATTGCACCCTCTGGCCTCCAGCCTTCAACCCTGGGGTGATGGGTACTGTCAAGCCTGAAGGCTCAATGTCCATAGAATCACAAGATGGTTTGTGTTGGAAGGGACCTTTAAAGAGACATCTGCAACTGGAGCAGGTTGCTCAGAGCCCCAGCCAACCTCACCTGCAAAGGGATGGGGCAGTGACCACCTGGGCAACCTGGGCCAGGCTCTCACCACCCTCAGCATCAAAGATTTCTTCCTTCTCTCTGGTCTAAATCTTCCTCTTTTACTTTCAAACCATCACCCCCTGTCCTGTCCCAACAGGTCCTGCTAAAAAGTCTGTCCCTATCTTTCTTATGGATCTCATTTAAGTCCCGAAAGGCTTGATGTTGGCTTGGTGTCAATGGGGGCTGACCTTTGGGTGATGCCTCCTTAGAGATCACACCTCCCTGCTGAGTTCCTCCACCCTCAAGTCCTCCATCTGGCATGTCCACGTCGATACGAAACACCCCGTGTGTGAAGCAGCCTCTCATTGGGCAGTGCCCAGGTGGGGTCTGCAGCGAGCGCTGGTTTATTTGCATCCTGGCAAGCACACCTATGTTTAAATGCCTCTAAGCAAACAAGTCCACCCAGCTCCTGCTTTGCTCTTCCTTGTGTCTTCAAGGCTGGGCTTTCTGGCAGTATCCAAGGGCAGTTTGTCTCCTTCCTTGCTTATGGGGACTGTCAGGGTGCCTGCTTGATGGTAGGTATGGGGAACATTGCCCTGGTGGTGTTGATCCCATGTTACGTGGGCTGGTGGCTTCTTCTATCAGTTTTCATCATCATGTCATATCTGAACCACCACCACTGCTGCACAAAGCCCAGCATGGATCCCTCAAACCTGCGTCTGAGCCCTCCCTCCCTCTGGCAGCACCAGGACGGCCGGGAGGAGGCTGTCCCGGGGCGATGGGAAGGGCTGCAGCTCCTTGGTCCCGAAGCGTGGTGAGATGTGGTCGGCCAAGAAGCGCACGTGGAAGTTCCGGCCAACACAGTGGACCAGTCCTCCCAGCACGGCACACTGGAAGGCGGGCAGGTCGGGCATGGCGTAGGTGGCACATTCATACCACAGCTTGGCCTTGGCGCTGCAGCGGTGGACACCGATGCCCGTGCTGCGATGGAGGTCGAAGCGGTAGATGAAGCCGTTGGCGCTCACCACCTCAACTGTCCTGTCCTTGCCCCCGCTGGCCAGGCTGACCCTCCAGCTGTCGGAGCGGGCGGCGTAGCGCAGCAGCACGTAGCGCAAGGTGCCCCCCGTCACGTAGATCTCCCCGTCGCACACCGTGGCCGTGTGGGCCACGGCGAAGGTGTCGTGGGGCAGGGGGGCGGTGAAGGTCCAGCGGTCCTGCCGGGGGTCGTAGCGCTCCACCGTGTAGAGGCACTCGCCACCGATGGCGTAGAGGTGGCCGTCCAAGGCCACGAGCTTGCAGTGAGGTCGTGCTTGGTTCAGGGAGCAGATCTCCCTCCAGATGTTGGTCAGCGGGTCATAGCAGAAGACACGGTTGGAAGGTCTCTGCTTCTGGCCCGTGCCCTCGCAGCCGGCCACCACAAAGAGGTAGTTGAACATGCTGCACATGGCACAGCCCCGGGAGACCACCTCTGGTGGCACATGGCAGAGGTGACGCCAACAGTCCCCTCTGTCATCGTAGTAGCAAAGACGGCTGGTGTGGAGGTGGAGCTCCTGAGGGTTGATGTCTGCCACAACCAGGTACATCTTCCCCTTCATCCTCTGCCTCAGGATGAGCTCCCGCTCACTGGCGTTGAGGCGGCCGTAGATGGAGGGTGTCCTCAGGACCTGCAGGTAGTTGTCACTCATCACCTTGTAGGCAGCCTCCTGGAGGTGGGTGAGCTTCTGCGCCTTGGCTGTGCAGAGGACCTCATAGCAGTTCCCCAGGTCCAGGTGGGTGGACGGTGGCATTTGGAAGAGGTCAGAAGTGGCCACCAGCCCTGACTGGGGGCTTGCTGGTGGTGTACTGGCAGGGGTCTTGACCCCAAAACCCTCCATGGGCAGCTGGAGGTGGGGGCTGTCAGCAATCTGGAGGATGCTGTCCTTGCGGCCAGGAGATGGTGGCTCAGGGGAGATCTCCAAGCTCCCCATAGGTGGTGGAACTATGGACGAGGTGGTTGCTGAAGCTGGATCCAACTTCTGGGTTGTAAAGTTCTGCAGCTCTTCTTTGACCTGCTCTGAGCTCCTGTGCCGGGATGTTCCAGGAGGAATGTAGGGGAGAGACTTCTTCTTCGACACCGACTGGGAGATGGACTGGACATAGTAGTCATAGACTTTGCCTTTGAGGCCAGGGACCAGCTGCCCAGCCCCGTCCTTCACCTGCCGCTTGCTGATGTAGTTCTCCTCCACCTGGATCTTTGCGACCGAGGAGAAAGAGTAGGAGGCATCCGACCCTGGGTTGCTGGCTGTCATCACTAGCCCCAGGTCTGAGGTGACACTGAGGGTCTGGATTGTCCCCATGAGCCCCTCGGCCTCCAGGCTCATGCCTCCAATGGCCAAATCCTGCTCCGTGCTTTGGACACGTCCATCACATGCCACCTGGGCATCAGTAATCCTGGGGGGAAGCCCTGGGGCAAGCACGTCCTCCTCCCCACAGCTGCTCAGTGTTTTAGCTGTGGCCACAGGGTCATAAGAGCTCAGGTCACTTCCTGGCTCGCTTCCTGGCTTGCTTCCCAATTTACTTCCCAGCTTGCTTCCTTGCACACTTTCCAGCTCACTTCTCAGCTCACTTCCTTGCTCACTTCCCAGTTTGTTTCCCAGCTCACTTCCCAGCTCGTTTCCTACCTCACTTCCCAGTTCAATACCTGGCTTGCTTCCCAACTTACTTCCCAGTTCACATCCTGGCTTGTCCCCTGGCTCATTTCCCAGGCCACTTTCCGGATCGATTCCTGGCTCGCTTCCCATCTCACTTCCCAGCTTGTTTCCTTGCTCACTTGCCAACTCACTTCCTAGCTCCCTTCTCAGCTCTCTTCCCAGTTTGTTTCCCAGCTCACTTCCCAGCTCGTTTCCTTGCTCACTTCTCAGCTCTCTTCCCGGTTTGTTTCCCAGCTCACTTCCCGGTTCACATCCTGGCTTGTCCCCTGGCTCATTTCCCAGACCACTTTCCGGATCGATTCCTGGCTTGCTTCCCAACTTACTTCCCATCTCACTTCCCAGATTACTTCCCCTCATGTCCACCTCTGCTCTGCTGCAAGCCCACCCTGGTTCAGAAACCATCTCCTCTCCTCCCTTCTCCCCCTCCTCACCCCTTGGCACCCTTCGATCCCCCTGACGAAGCGATCGCCATGTCCCAGGGTCGCTCACTTCTCCATCGCCACCATCCCTCCTCACCTCCCCACCAAACACCCTCCTCCTCCGCAGCCCCACCTCCCCATTCCCATTCCCATCCCCATCCCGGGCATCATTTCCCTCTTCTCCCAGCTCAGCCAGTGGGGTTTTGCCCCTGGCAAGCAAGCGGGACCTATAGAACCTGTAGGCCAAGGTGAGGAGGAGCAGAGCGGTGGCGGAGAGGACCAGCTTGCCGGCCAGCTGCATGTCGGACTGCCAGGACACGCTCACCTGCTGGGGCATTTTTCCATGCCAGGAATGTGGAGAAGCCGATTAATAATTGCCGAGCCAGCCCGGAGCGTGGAGAGGAAGGTTTGGGGCAAGGTGACTTTGAGAGGGCGAAGCTGGCAGGAGGTTCCTGGACGAGCTTTGCATGTTTGGGCTGGGCTGGGCTCCGGGGAAAGGTGCAGCCCTGGAGCTGACGGCACAGAGCTGGCTTTATTAGCCTGGGAAACAGAAACCCTCGGGGGAAAGCCAAAGGAACAACAAAGAGAGGAAAAGTATCTCCTGCGAGCAACCCGATGGTGCTGCCTCCTTGTTTGTTCTGCTGTTTAGAAGAGATCATGTAATAGAAAAAGAAAATGAGTTGGTTTATCCCTCACCCCGGTGCCGGGTAGACCTTTGGTCGGCAGCCGAGCAGCTGCTCCGGGGCAGCTCCGGTGACTAATTGGGCAGCTTTCGTTGGCGGCACGTTAGCTAACGAAGGGTGACGGGAAATAGCCCCAAAGCTTCTGGGGTCTCTTGGAGGCCAGCTTGGAAGTGGCAGGGAGATTAAGAACTGGTGGAAAATCAGCTGAGGGCTTTAGGAGGGGGGGAAATCCGGCACCGAAGAGCGTTTGCAGGAGTTAAACTGCTGCCACATCCAGAGCCCTGCATCCCTGTGCATGGAGAGATGGATGAACTAAGGGCAGGACACAAAAACATTGGGACCAGGATGAAATTTGGGGTGGGAAGGGATGGGAGGAGTTGATTCAAAGTGATGAGCTGCTGCGTGTGGGATGTCTGCAGGGACTGGGGGCACTGTGGGGAAACTGAGGCACGGAGGATGCCAAATAGCATCACTTTTGTTTCTTTCTCCCCCTGGAAAGGTGGTGATGTGGCTGGTCCTGATCTGAATTTCAAAGATTTAGGGCAATTGCTGCCCTCATCATCCCCGAGGCAGCTGGGTCCCCACGCCTGGACCCAGTGAGGGGGGGTTAGGGAGAGGAGGGGGTCTGGGGAGTGACATCCCTCCACAACCACCGCTAAGCGAGCTGAATTCAAAGGGATAAAATTAATTTCCTTTTCCCCCAGGGGAATGTCTCATATGCTGAGAGATGCATAAAGAAATGAGACCCTGCAAAGAAACAGCCAAAATGTGGGTGGGGGGTGGGCGGCTGCTCCTGTTTGTATGCAGGGACATGATCCCCACTAGCTTGGTCCCAATCTGATGGGATTTAACACAAAAATGAACCCAGGCGATGCTAAAATGACTCCTCATATGAGGTGTGGGTGTGATGGGTCCTGACTGCATGGGTCATGTGTAGGTGTGGGAGAAAGAGGTGTTGCCATGGGGCTTTAATGGGTGGTGGGTGCTCATGAGCTCATACCCAGGTCCCAAACCTCCTCCCATGCAGCATCTGAGCTTCACCAGACATTGCATGAGCTCAGGCACTGCCTTTTGCCATGGGGATGAGCATCTGAACCTCCCTGGGACATGCTCCCCACCATCTACAAGAGCTGAGATGCCCCCTTGACAAGGCTGAGATGCTGAATTTCACCTGATGGCTTCTCATGGGGACCGTGGTGGTGGCAAAGGGGATGGGGGTGATCATAGATCTGCCACTAGACTTGCTGGGGATGCTCGTTAGGTGGAGGACCAGGTAAAGAGCATAATATTTTTATATATGTACATATAAAGAGGATGGAAAGGATGCAGAGGGGACTCCCCATGCTGGCTTGGCAGTTGGGGACCTCTCTGCACATCCCTGTTGTGAATGGGGTGAGCCCACTAGTGTTTTTTAGGGCAATGTTGGGGAAGTTGTCACCTTGTTTGGGTGAGGTTGGTGGAATGAGGGTATTTAGATTAAGAGCAGGACAGGTGCTGGTGTGATGCTTCCCTCAGACCTTGAGCTTGTACCTGAGGCCAAAGCAGCTCCAGCCAAAACCCACCCAGCTGCTCCCTTCCATCCTGGCACTGGGACCCCAAAAACCATGGAGAAAGGGGTCTCCCGCCTGCCTGAAAACCCGGAAGGTCCTGAAGCCAAGGCTGGAGCTGGGTAAAGGGGATGTACACCGAGGCTGGGCACGTGTTTCAGGGCTTGGCTAATTAGCAAAGGGTCTGGCCACCCACCTGCAGCTGTGACCCTGGGTTCCTGCATCTCTTGCTGCCACAGTTTTTAATCTGCTGGTAGCTCTGCAAAGATCCTTGTGTTTGTGAGCTGGGAAGGATGAATTATGCATTTATGCATGCACTTGGCAGTCCTGTGAACCCGGCCATGGCAGGCACCATGCCTGGTAATGAGATGAGGGAGGTGAGGAAGCACCCAGCAAAGCCCACCAGCCCCGTCAAGCTGGAACATCCCTGGTTTTGTGCCCCCACCCTCATATCCCAAAGAGTTGGGTGCTTGAGAGAAGCAAGACTGGGCTGCCAAAACCCAACTCTGAGTTGAGCATGATCATCCTCATCATGGTTTCTATGGACCTTAGGAGAGTGAAACACGGAGCACAGAAGGAGGCATTTTTGGCAGGGTGTTTCTCACAAAGAGAAGGATGGGGGGGGG